>CAUYQG010118584.1:0-13274 GCA_963574415.1 Tarsius wallacei | reverse complement strand
AACCTCAGGGCTGCATAAACCGCATCCCTCAAGGGTCACAGCTCCCTGGGCCAGGCAGCCATTTCAAAGCTAAGCAGATTGATGGGTGATTACAAAAGCTCTTCATGCATACTTTGAACATCAGATGCCCGCTCTTCCCAGAGCGGCCCCTCTGCCTCTGCAGCCAGCCATTTCTTCCTCACTTCAAACCCAAACATGACTTCCTTGGTTTCAGTTCTGTCCTCCAGAACTAGTCTGTCACTGTGCTTTGCATTAGCACATTCAATGGCCAGCACAACTCTCCAAGGAGGATGCTGCTTTTGCTATTTCACAGAAGAAGAAACTAAAACTCCGAGAAGGGAAGTGATGTGCCCGACTTGCCCAGCAAGTGGCAACATGGATAGGAGGAATAGGAAAGACCTATTCCTATCCATGGGGGAAAAAGGAGTGACCTACTACTGTCAGGCTGGGTGACCAGCTGGCTCTGTGGTACGGCAGGTGCCGAGAAGGGAGACCACAGAGTTGAACAGGCAGGACAGAGGTACTTCTGAGGTGCATGTCTCCTGAGATCCTCGGGCTCCCCGCTGTGACAGGCATCTGGACACCAAGTGGCCAACGTAGGCCTGGACCTTGACATGACAATGCAAGTCCCGGTGACAATTTGGCATCTTGGGCACCCCTTCAATGTTGATATTTCTGAAATGTTTGTTTACCCCCTAGACTAGCAGAGCACAGCCTGGGGGAGGACAGGGACAGGGCGTTCTCTGGTGACGGGTGTGCCCCCGCTGAGAGACCCTGCTCAGCAGAACAGAAGCCCTTCGGTGAATGAGACCTACCCTCTGCAGAAGGCTGGTTAGCAAGCATCCATGTCTACTTCAGCGTCTCACCTCCCTGTCACAAACAGATCACCACAGTCTTCCTTCAGCCACATGCTGTCCTCTCCCTGGGAGGAATGCGGGTACATGTAATTTTCTCCACTTCCATACACATCCAGTGATGTTGAACTTCCTTTTAGATCAGTGTGTCAGGGACGCCATCAGGCATGCCTGCACTCACTCAGCCCTGACTGGACATGATTACAGGAGTGGAGCAAGACCAGCATGCTCCGTTCTCCAATTGACATGGCAGTTACCATGACAACCAGCAGCCCCCCTCCCCCCCTTTGAGGTGTCTGAAGACTGAAGCAGGGTCCAGAGGGATGGAGTAGAGACAGGCATCCAGGAAGGACAGCTCGTGGAGGGGCCCTCTGGGTCCCCTGTTGCCCTGGGTCCCTCCTCAGAGGGAAGCTGAGCCCCCTGCCTGAGGCAGTAGACAGAACTGATGGGAGAAGGGGAGAGAAACAAGGGGTTAGGGCTCTGTGAGAAGTGAGGGTTTTGAGGCCAGCACTAGGGTGAACGGAATGAGGCTCTCGCCTGGGGTGCAGAATTTAGGGTTGTGCCAAAAAACTCAGTGGTCAAGAGATATAACACTTACCTCCAAATTAAAGCAAAAATGTTCATGATAAACAGGGCTGACATTACAGTAGAGCAGGAGACCAGGTCCTGCAAGTTCAGTGTTGGATCCTGTTTTTATTATTTGATTTTTGTTATTCATGTCTGTGCTTGTATTTTGAATTTTAAAAAATTGCTTGGCTACTGAGCTTTTTGGAGGTCCCTTAAGTTTTGCACTTGAAGTACATACCTCTCTAGCCTCACCCTAGCCTCAGCCCTGGGGGGAAGGGACACACTGAGTCAGAGGCAGGAAGGACCCTGATGCAGTGGAAAATCCGTCATATGACAGGGAGCCAGGAGATGTGGGTGACTGCCGGTCAAGTGCAGGGATTCCTCTCTGTTCTGATAGAATCAGATTCTGATTTCACAAGACTCTGCAACATGAACACTGTTGCAGGGCACAGGTGCCTAGCATGCACATGGGCCCCCACACCGGGGTGACGGTGACTCATAAGGCTCCCATCACCCACCCGCCCTTAGGTTGGCTGCTAAGGGGAGGAGAGAAGAGAAGAAGGGGAGAGGGGAATGAAGGGGGCGGGCAGAAAAGAGGCTGGTAGTTTTGCACAACTGGGAGCAGGAATGGCAGATTAGCTGTAATTGCCTGAAGCTGAGAGAGGCTGTTGACGAATGTTACTAATAATCAACCTTCAGATCTGACACCCAGCTCAGGCTGGGATTACTGTTTTGAATGGAAATTGAACCCAAACCAGTAATTACCCTGGTGAGTGATGCCAGTCTTACTCTGGAGCCTGTTCTAACCAGGGAAATGGTACCTGCATGTCATTACTAGCCTATCAGAGAGAGGATTCAGCAAAGGACTCCTTTCTGGGGTCACATCAAGAGCACAAACTGGCCTGGACTCTGCTCACACTATGAGCCATAGTCAACAGAAATGCCCACCCTCTTCCTAGGACCTGCAGTGGATGAGGAACCCCACCCATCATCCAATGTCTCCAAGTGGAGTCCAGACCTCAAACCTTACTCCTTGGACTGAGGTAGAAGTCCCTTGTTGATATCATCTCTAGCTGTCAGAAGTAGCTGCTTAGGGGGAGAGGCAGCTGTCCTCCCACCAAAACAGGTGCAGCCCTCCAATCCTCTGTCTGGCATCCTTGGATAACCACACGTTGTTCCCAGTTAGCTGGGAGGCTTCTGGAATGGCCTAAGCTGGGGCCAGGTGAGAGAGGCAATAGGTCTCAGAGACCATTCCAGCCCTTGTCTCTGGCCTCTGCCTGCTCCCAGTACCATACAAGGGCCAGGTATGCCCAAAAACTCTACCTGGAAACAAGCAGCATTCTCTGGTGCTTCTTGTGTCCCCTCCGTGCCTCTAATCCTGTCTAAAGACCCCCTGGAATGCTGGCACCACCTAGAACCAGGTCAGATGAGAAGAAGCTACTCCTCTCTCTGAACTGACCCTTCTCCTCAGGGTACCTCCTGGCTCCTCACTAGGGAAGCCGGAAACTAAAAGTACTCACTAGACAAACTATGCTGGTGTGGCTGGTGATGGCAACACTCTCTCCTGTTTACACATTACTCACCACCAAACACCTTCTGCCCTCTCTGCTGTGCCAGACCCTGTGTCAGGGTGAGTGGCCCAGAGAACAAGACAGCCCCTGCTGTCAGGAGTGCCTGGGGGCAGGAGTATAAGCAAGCAGGCATCACAATGGCAGGCGGTTCCTGATGGCCCCTTCCAACAGGGTAAAAGTGTCCTGAACTAGTCTGAAAGAGTTGATGAGCTGCTTCAGGAGGCAAACAGAGCTGGTCAGTTCCGGTGGGATTCAGTGTGGGTGCGACCACCTCCTTGCGGTGAAATTGGACCTGTGAAAGGCCGGCAAGTGTCAGAAATGCCCAGAGTGCTCAGGAGGAGGAGCTGACACCTCGAGAGTGCCACCTAGTGACAATACAAAAGGACTGCAGCTCGGTTTTCAGACCCAGGACGTCCTGCCCCTGAAATGGGCCCCTGAAGTGGACCCCTGAACTCAGATGTGTAAAAGGGAACCAAGGAAATGGCTCCCATTTTGTTTGCCATGGCTTGGGGCTTGTAGGAAATGGGACACAATCGGCCCCAGGGTCTGAAAGTGGTAGCGAAGAGGACCAGAGCTGAGGGCCAGTGCCTCTGATGCACTGTCTCCCAGGCTCCCCCACTCCCAGGGCATATTGGGACCCTCCAGTTATCCGCTCACTGAGTCGTGTCTCCTCAACACTCCACTGGAACCCTAGCTCTGTTACCAGCCTAGAGGGGGCGTGATAGGAAGTCCCTGCCCAGAACTGGCCTGCTTAGCCTCTCAGGAGCCTAGGCAGACTTGGGGGCCTAGAGAAGCTGTGCTAACCCACCTTGCTCCTGTGGCCTAGGGAGGGGCTCACTTACAAACTTGAGTTGTAAGGGTCCTCCCTCAGTCCTCAGCTACCCCGTTGGGTCCAAAATGCTTATTGTCCTAATCATTTCCTCTCTTGCCAGAGAGAGGAGTAGTAACCAGATGAGAGGTAAGCAAGTCCCAAAGTAATGTTCCCAGGTATGCAGAGTGCAGATGTGAGCCAGATGTGTGTGGTTTGCAGAGGGAAGAGGGAGGGAATGTGCCTGGGTGTGGGGGGACAGGAAGAGAAAGACACATGTAGAATAAGGGGGAGCATGCATTGGGGAGTATCTCAAGGGGGTTGGCAAACTTTTTCTTAAGGGGCCAGACCTGTGGTTGTCATGCAAAAGCTGCCATAGTTTACATGTAAATGAATAGATGTGGCTGTCTTCCAATAACATTTTTAAAAGTGAGTTGCCAATACACTGGCCATAGTTCACTGATCCAATCCAGACTTACTGCCCACCAGAGTGGCTGTCTGTGCTGATCACCAGGGCCACAGTGCAGTAATAACCTCATTCCAACCACTGCCAACAAGCACCAGGTGCTCACCGACTACCAGCCTACTTCACTGCTGCCTCTTGGGGCCAGGTTTGGGGAAGAGGAGTGCTTGTGGCCTCACAAGCCATGAGGGTCAGGGACTGGAGTGGGAAGGGTCAAGGTGGCCAGAAGCTTGGCCATTCGGTAGCCCGGATCTCACTGACCCTGTCCTCCCCGCCTTTCCACCAAGCACTCAGTTCAGGGGACACTCACCTGCAGCCGGAGGCTCTACGCAGTCGCTGCTTCTCCCCGTCCTTCCCCTAGGGGGTCTCTCTCCGTCTGGCTGCTGCCCCTCCAGCCCCTTCCCCAGCAGGAAACCCCCAAAGCCAGGCGGGGGGATGGGGCCGATCTGCCCCAAGGACACACCGCCAGACAGATGACACCCCGGGGAAGGCGAGGTGACACGAGGGGGGAGGAAGTGTAACCCGGCACCAGGACCCAGGGGCCGAGGAGAGGCCAGGCTGGAGCCGACCCCGGCCCCGCGAGGCTGGGCCCAGCCGGACCCCACCCCGACCCGGGACGCACCGCGGGGCCCGCGCCAGCCTCCCCACCGCAGCTCCGGTCCCCCCGCAGGTGCGGCCGCCGCGGGAAGATCGCGAGTGTCGGCCGGTCCCCGGGCTCTCCAGTTACACTAAAAGTGAGACCGAGGAAGATGGTATCGAGGCCACGCGGAGGCAGCGCGGGCTCATCCAACATTGATGCGGCCCCGGATTGCCCCAGAGCCCCTCGTAGCAGACGCAGGGGTCCGGGCTCCCAACTCCTTTGGGATGGGCCTGGCGAGGAGGGAGGAGTTCTCTGCTCCGCAGCTCACCGCCCAAGGTAACACCTGGCCAGCTCAGCCCAGAGATCTCCGTGGACCCCCCCGGGGCCACAGGGTTCAATCCGCGAGTGCTTTTAGAGCCCACCGGCCGCGCAGACACTGCCCAGGCAAAGGCGGCTGTAGGAGGAGCCTTATGGCCCTCATCACTTCTAGTATCGGGCCAAAGGAAGGGACAACGTACCCACCCCATCCCCCCCCCCACTTCCCAATCTCACTTCCCACTGCTACCAAATGCAGGACAAAAGGGGAGGGAAGGAGGAAGCTGGTCAGGCACCAACCTCCTCATGCACAAAGTCCATCCCCTCCCTACCCCACCTGCTCCCACTCAGCACACACCATTCACACATCCACATGGCTCCTAGCCTTGGTGGCACCCAAGCCCTTTCCTGCAAAGGTGCACAAACTCATCTATAGCTACTCAGCATACACATACACTAAATACACTCTTACTGGTGCACACACTCACAGGAGCCTTCCCCCAGAGCTGCCCAACCCATCACCGCCTCTGGACCCTGACATTTGGTGATGGAGAGGAGGGAATACCACCCAAAAATGTCCAGTTGCAGAGGGAGGGGCTGCTGCTGTATACTCTGGCTTTCCTGGCATGCTGTCTAGTTGTTCTGCAATGACTAGGGGCCATGGAGGAAGAGCCAGGTTGGGATTAAGTCTTTGTCATGAAATGTGACCTTGCAAAGAGGTAATCCTGGGCCTCTTATCTTGGTGCTGGCCCTCCCTGACTCCAAAGACTCTCCAGATCCTGAGATCTAGTCCCGCTGCTGTGCCCCTCATTCTGACACTAGATTCCCATCTGCTGGCTCAGTTCTCTAGCATTGTCTGCCTGCAGAAACCTGCCTTTCCCGAGGCCAACAGCATGGACAGGTTATCTCCTAAAGTCTGATGAGTTCTGCACACATACACATACATACTGAGGGCTTTTGTTGTACATTTTCCAATCAGAAGACCAGAACACCTGCCCAAGGCTGCAGAGGGAAGCTGACTGTGAACACACACCTGGAGACCTAATTGCTGCATCTTCAGGACCGTCCCCACTGCTTGGGATGGGAGAAAAGGTGTACATCCCCCCACCGTGCATGTATACACACACACACACACACACACACACACACACACGTACATGGTGGGCCAAAATCTCCCACTTGAGACCCAGGCTCAAATGGCATGTGCCTATCACCAAAGCACAGGATTTTCCAGAGTGAAGGCATTAAATGACAATATATGTCCATAAGCCTCTACTTGATAATTGTTCTCCAGATCATGGGCATAGCTAGTGCTTCCTTCCACCTTCAGTCATGACAGTGTCCCTGCCTCAGGGTCTTTTTGCTTTTGCTTGAATACTTTCAGGAACCCTATCTGGGAAACCACAGTGCCTGATGACTTCAAACTTCAGTGTGGACCAAAGGATCTAAGAAGTCCCTGCCTCAGCCCTGTAACTGACTCCTCTCCCACCCCTAATCACCCTGAATCCCAGTCATACCAACTGTGTGGTAGACAGAACCCCTCCCTCTCACTGCCCTCTGAGGCTATTCCTCATTGACACTCTGTACCACTGCCCCCTTTTGCTCCACTCAGTCCAATCATTTTGGCCCTGTCCTGCTATAAATCCATCAAAAGACAAGTCATCTACTCCAAAAGCTCTGTAACAAAGCACAGCCTCCGGTCCCCTGCCTTTGGTGGCCACGCCAGACACCCCTGTCCAGCAACCCCCGGCACTGCCATGGCCAGGAGCCCCAGTCCAGGCCTGTCCTAATCTCATCCCTCCACCCTAGCCCTTCCAATCACAGCACACTCTGAGGCCATAGCACACGTCCTCACAGAATATCAGAACTAGGGAGTGCTTAGTCACCCAGTCTAGCCCCTTCAATTCCAGGGAGGGGCAGAATGGGAATGAATGGAGGAAGCAGAAGCAGATCCTGGATGCCTGGTTCACCACAGTGCTCTTTTTTTGAGTCAGAATCTCACTCTGTCACCCAGGTTGCAGTGCAGTGGCATGCTGCTCACAGCCACCGCAGCCTTGACCTGCTGGGCTCAGTTGATCCTTCTGCCTCAGCCTTCTACCACACCTGGTTTATTTTTTATTTATTGTAGAGTTGAGATCTCGCCAAGTTGCCCAGGCTGGTCTCGAACCCCTGGGCTCAGACAATCCTCTCGCCTCCACCTCCCAAAGTGCTGGGATTACAGGCGTGAGTCACCACACCTGGCTCACAGTGCTCTTTATAAGACATCTTCTGACTCCATAAAACCACTCGTACAGCCAGTGACTGGGTCACCTTCTTATCTCAGAATGAACTTCTGGTGAGCCCCTGGCCTGCTCTGCTTTGTTCCTCCCAGCCTCTGCTGGCTGCTCTGTTGATTCTCAGCAGTGGGGACTGGAGTTAGCTGGGCTTGTCCCTATGGGTCCCTCTGTGGTGGTCTCTCCCACCAGCTGTGGCAGGTACAAGTCCTGAGTGAATATCTGTTTCAGTGTCCTGATATGCTTGTGAATTCTCCACTGAGACTAAAGGTTTAGTCCCTTCTGGGGTTGGGGGCTGAACCTTGTCACTTATGCTTCAGGCACTGGCTACAGTCTCCAGTCCCTAAGCTCCTATCTGATCCTATTTATTATCCCTGGCCTGAAGGCCCTGAAACTGTGTCACTCTCATCCAACTGGTCCCAACTGGTGCCCAATGGGTCTCATGTCTTAGCTGTGTGTCTTCAAGCTCTGGACTGCCTCCCCAGATGTAGTCCTGAACCACCCCCGTCCTGCCCACTCCCTTTCCAGAGCTCCTGAACACCTTGGGACAGGGCCTGCCTGGGTAACCGCACCTATCCTTGAATCTAGGAACTGCCTAACTTTCAGATTCAACTGGGCAGAAAAGGCCTGATATTAGTGGAGATATCCTGCAGTGACCAGGTAATAATAACAATAGCTAACAATCAAGTAGCACTTACTATGTGCCAGGCTGTCCTAGGCACTCTACATTTATTAAGCCTTATACTTAGTAACTCATCTAATCCTCGCAACAACCCTATGAGAGGGGTACTATTATTATTTTCTCCATTTTAAAGATGAGGAAGTGATTTGAATTCTGTGAAGGAACAAGAAACAACCTTCTGGAACTAGAAAGCAGAAGCCCAAGTCATTGTTCAGAAATATCTCTGAATTCTGGATTGCTCCTTCCACCCCAGCCTCACCCCTGGCTAAAAGTATGTGGCTTGAGAAGGCCAGGTACAGTGGCACGTGTCTGTAATACCAGTTACTCAGGAGGCTGAGATAGGAGGTTTGCTTAAACCCAGGAGTTCAAGCCAGTCTGGGCAACATAGCAAGATCTTGTCTCAAAAAAAAGACATCCTCTGACAGGAAGGAGGGAAGGAGGGAAGGAAGGGAGGGAGGGAGGGAGGGAAGGAAGGAGGGAGGGAAGGAGGGAAGGAGGGAGGGAGGATGGACCTGGAGAGCCCAGTTTTTGGCAACAGAAGCATGTATTTTGTTAGTGATAGGTACTCCTGAAATGATAAAGTAAATCCTTAGCACAAAAGGGCTACCTTTACAGTAAGAATCTGGCTACTTCCTTAACTTGACAGAAACCTATCTGTGTGGATTATCACCAGCAGCTGCATGCCCTAGTTGGGAACCAAGGAGGCAAAAGGAAGCCATACTGAGATATGTTGCAAAGGAGGCCAGCGTGGTTCCTGTGTCGCCAATAAGCTCCAGGCCAGTGAAATCATGAACTCCACTTTACCTACTCCTATAGTGGATGTGTGTGATCTCTTTCTGCTAATCCACAGCCCATCTGAAAAGGTGCATAAGCAGTATCTCACTCAATTTTCACATTGACCTTCAGTATAAGTAAAAGTATAACTCCATTTTACAGATGGGGAAAGCGAAACTGAAGGAGATTAAGTAATTCTACTTGATGCACTTTCGAATTGCATCACCTTTGTTTTTTCTGTTTTTACAAGTGGCAGATATGATTTTCATAGCCAACAAAGCAATAAGGATTTCATCTTACCGTGCTACATTTACAAAGCTACTAAGAGGTGGAGCTGAGATTTGAACCCAGTTCTAACACCAAGACTCAAGCTCTACTGTCCGCTTTGTGCCATCTCTGTAACCAGTCTCTTAGGAATCCTAGCCTTCCCTAGACGTGTGTTTAGTACAGGACATGTCATGTTCTCTTGACCTTTTCTCTTATTCAGAACTTACTACAAAGCTACAGTAATCAAAACCATAAGGCATTGGCATAAGGATAGAAATATAAACCAATGAAATAGAAATAAGTGTCCAGAAATAAACTCGTATATCTATGGCCAACTGATTTTGGATGAGGGTGCCAAGTCCATTCAATAAAAGAAAGAGTAATCTCTTGAACAAATGGTGCTGAGACAACTAGATTTCCACACACAAAGGAATAAAGATGGACCCCCCACCTCATACCATATATAAAAATTAACTCAAAATGAATCACTGACCTACATATAAGCTCTAAAACCACAAAACTCTTAGAGGAAAACAGGTAAATCTTTGTGACCTTGGATTTGACAATGGATTCTTGGATATGACATTAAAAACATCAGCAACAAGCCGGGCTCAGTGGCTCAGCCTGTAATCCCACGCTTTGGGAGACTGAGGCGAGTGGACTGCCTGAGCCCAAGGGTTCGAGACCTGCCTGGGCAACTTGACAAGACCTCATCTCTACAATAAATCAAAAAAAAAAAAATCAGCCAGGCATGGTAGTGCGTGCCTGTAATTCCGGCTACTCGGAAGGCTGAGGCGGAAGGATCGCCGGAGCCCAGTGGGTCGAGGCTGCAGTGGCCGGGAGTGGCCACGGCATTCCAGTCTGGGTGACAGAGTGAGACTTCAACTCAAAAAGAAAAAACAACAACAACAAAAAATCAACAACAAAAGAAAATACAGATAAACTGGACTTCATAAAAATGATAACTGTTGTGTTTTAAAGGACCTTTTCAAGAAAGCAAGAAGAAAGTCTATAGAATAGGAGAAAATATTTGCAAATCATACGTCTAATAAGAATATATAAAGAACTTGTAAACTCAACAACAAAAAGACTAAAACTCACTTTTTAAAAATGGGCAAAAGACTTGAATAGATATTTCTCCAAGATAAAAATGGTCAATATGCATATTAAAATATATTCAACATTATTTGTCATTAGCAAAATGCAAATCAAACCAAAATAAAAAGTCACTTTGTAGGCTATACTAAGATGACAATAATAATAATTTGAAAATGAACAGGTATTAGTGAAGATGTGGAGAAATGGGAACCTTTGTACATTGCTGGTAGGAATGTAAAATGGTACAGCCTCTGAAGAAAACGGTTTTGTGGTTTCAAAAAGATAACTTGGAATCACAACACGATTCAGCAGTTTTACTCCCAGATATATACTACCCCAAATAATTGAAAACAGAGACTCAAGCAGATACTTGTACACTAGTGTTCATTATAACATTTTCACCATAGCCAAAAGGCAGAAACCACTCATGTCCATCAACAGATGAATGTATAAACAAAATGTGGCATAGGTATACAATGAAATATTCTGTCAAAAATAAATGAAGTCTGGGTACGGCAGCTCATGCCTGTAATTCCAATACTTTGGGAGGCCAAGGCAGGAGCACTGCTTGAGCCTAGGAGTTCGACACCAGCCTGAGCAATATAACAGAACCTCATCTCTCAAAAACAAAAACAAAAAAATTTGCCAGGACTGATGGCATGTGTCTGTAGTTCCAGTTACTTCGGATGCTGGGGTAGAAGGATTGCCTTAGTCCAAGAGGTCAAGGCTGCCATGAGCCATGATCATTGTGAGCTTGCCAGGGCACTCCAGCCTGGGCAACAGAGTGAGATGTCAACTCAAAAAATAAAAGAAAAAAGAAAGAAAGAAATGGAGTTCTTATATGGGTGAATCTTGAAAACATTATACCAAGTGAAATATGCCAGACACAAAGGGAAAATATTGTATGATTCCATTTACATGAAATGTCTAAAATAGGCAAATTCAAAGAGACAGAAAGTAGATTAGAGGTTACCAGAGGCTGGAGAGAGGGTGAATGAGAGGTTATTTCTTAATGGGTACAGAGGTTCTGTTTGGGATGATAAAAAGATTTTGGAAATAGACAGTGGCAATGATTGCACAACACTGTGAATGCAATTGATGCCAATGAATTGTATACTTAGAAATCATTGAAATGGCTCTTTTTATGTTATATATATTTTACCACAATTTAAAAAATTCAGCTATATTTCTATACACTAGCAATGAACAATTAGAAACTGGAATTTTTGCTAAAAGATACCATTTATAATATCATTTAAAAATATGCAATATTTGGGGACAAATAGGCTGAAATATCTATACCTTGGAAACTATAAAATATGCCTGAGAGAAATTATGATGATTTAACTAAACAGAGATACATACCACATTCATGAATTGGAAGCCCTAATGTTACTAAGATGTCAACATTCTGTAATAGCCATACAAAAAATGAAATACCTCGGCATCTTCCTAACCAGAGAAGTGAAAGACCTTTACAATGAGAACTACAAAACATTGCTCAAAGAAACCCAAGAAGACACAAAAAAATGGAAAAATATTCCATGTTCATGGATAGGAATAATCAACATTGTTAAGATGTCCATCCTACCAAAGGCAATCCACAGATTCAACGCAATACCCATTAAATTACCAACATCTTTCTTCTCAGACCTGGAAATGACAATACAGAAATTCATATGGAAACATAAATGACCACAAATAGCCAAAGCAATCCTTAGCAAAGGAAACAAAGCAGGAGGTATCACACTTCCAGACTTTAAACTTTACTATAAGGCTACAGTCATCAAAACAGCCTGGTATTGGTACAAGAACAGGCATATAGACCAATGGAACAGGACAGAGATTCTGGAAGCAAAGCCTCAACTTCTTAACTAACTCATCTTTGACAAAACCTCCAACAACAACAACCACTGGGAAGAAGAGAACCTATTCAGTAAATGGTGCTGGGAAAACTGGCTGATCACATGCAGAAGATTGAAACAGGACCCTTACCTATCACCATACACAAAAATCAACTTTAAATGGATCAAAGACCTACATATAAAATCTCAAAACTATAAGAACCTTAGAAAATTCAGGAGACATCTTGATGGAAATTGGAACTGGCAGCCAATTCCTGATCAAACCCCAAGTGCCCATGCCATAAGAGATAAGATAGACAAGTGGGACTTCATCAAACTGAAAAGCTTCTGCAAAGCAAAAGAACACATCAAAAGAGCAGGGAGACAGCCCACAGAATGAGAAAAAATATTTGCCAGCTGTATACCTGACAAAAGCCTAATATCTAAGATCTACAAGGAACTCAAATGTGCCAAAAGGAAAAAAACAAACAGCCCCATTAAAAAGTGGGCAAAAGACATGAATAGACACTTTTCAAAAGAAGATATACAGGCAGCTAACAGACACATGAAAAAGTGCTCAGCCTCACTCATCAACAGAGAAATGCAAATCAAAATCATATTGAGAGATCACCTAATCCCAGTAAGAATGACCATCATTAATAAAACAAGAACAGATGCTGGCGAGGATGCAGAGAAAAAGGAACACTTCTACACTGCTGGTAGGAATGAAAACTAGTGCAACCTCTTTCAGCAACAGTGTGGCAATTTCTGAAAGAACTAGAAATTGACCTTTCATATAACCCAGCAAACCTCCTATTGGGAATATACCCGGAGGAACTAAAATAATTCTATAAAAAAGATACCCGCACATGCATGTTTATTGCAGCACTATCCACAATACAAAAACATGGAACCAACCATGCTGCCCATCAAAACTGGACTGGAGAAAAAAAAATATGGTACATATACACAATCGAATATTATGCAGCCATAAAGAAGGACAAACACATGTCCTTCTTTGCAGCAACTTGGATGGATTTTTTTTTTTTTTTGAGTTGGAGTCTCACTCTGTCGCCCAGACTGGAGTGCAGTGGCCGCTCCCGGCCACTGCAGCCTCGACCTGCTGGGCTCCGGCAATCCTTCCACCTCAGCCTTCCGAGTAGCTGGAATTACAGGCA
>CAUYQG010118581.1:0-33151 GCA_963574415.1 Tarsius wallacei | reverse complement strand
AGTTTCCCACTACTGCCAATTGCTTTCTTCTGGCCTTATAATTGTTCAAGGTCCGCTTATCAGTATTATGATGTTAATACAGTGTCTTCCTTTCTTAATGTGTATATATCTTTTTTGACACCCTCTGTGTATGTGTGTGTGTGTGTATAATATGTGTGTATGCAATTCATATCAAATATGTGTGCATATGTGTCTATATAGCATACATACTGGTGCTAGAACAAGCACACACGTGTGTGGGTACACATTTGACACATTGCTTTGTGGAATTCAGTTCAGCCTGCCATTGTCATCACCCCCTCATCCCCAGCCAGGTAATAACTCCAGGCCTCTATTACTTACAGTCCTGTGGTTTTGTGGCTGGCCAGTGGTGTGAGACCTTTAAGTAAATTAGAAGAGAAAGCCAGGCTCGGGCTGGAGTGCTGGCCCTTCCCTGTGGCGGCTCTGCATGCCTAAGGTCACCAACGCGCCTCCTACGGCTTACGGGTTATCTGCTCCCCAACCACTCAGTTGTCCCCGTGTCGCAGACTCTGCTGTGCCAGGAGGCCCACAGGAGGTGTGCGCAGGGGGGCAATCCCCATTTGCTTCTTGAGAAATGAGGCCGGAGACTGACCACGTCCCTGGAGAGTAGTCAGTGTGAGCCCAGTGGAGGCTGGGCTGAGGGTCCAGGAAATGTCTCACACCTCCCTGATTCTTTGGGACGCTCCACAGGCCCCTAATTTTGTTGTCCTGCCTTTTGTTTGGCGAGGCTCTAGCTGCAGGGGATATGACCCGGACAATGCTGGCACCAAACGTTTATTTAAAGTGAAATAGCACCAGCTGCCACTTCCCTGTCAGGGAAGCAGATTCTGCAGGGGCCTTTCCCTCCGGAGTCTGACAAGGCAGACAAAGATAACAGCCTGCCAGGACCCCATCCCTGCATGCGGCGTCACCAGTAAATCCCAGGAATGCGCCCCCAGCTCCACCCCCTTCCCCCACTCGCCTTTGTGTTCCCAGGGAGCCAGCTCTTGGGTGGGCAGGGGACCCGACCGCCATGTCCCCTCACATTCCCTCTCTCAAAGCCCTGGGATATTTCAGTTCTTATCCTGGGCGCCCAGCACTTAAGGCACATGGAAAGCAAAGTTTTAGATCGGAGTTGAAAGAGAATACCAGAAGTGGCATTTGGAAGCAATGAAGTATGGCACTCGACAGATGAGACGGGCCCTGTTGCGGTGTCAGCCGTAGATTTCACGAGCAAATTTCAGGGTTGCACGGGCTGGCGGTTCAAAGCGAAACAAAAACCGTCATTGCCCTTACTCTCTATTCAATCTGCATGTGCAAATCCTGTTCAAAGGGGGATCTGGAGGTGGAAGACCAAGAGGGAGGCAAGCATGAACCTTTGGACAGGGCCAGGCTTGAACCACCTCTTTGAAGGCACGCTAGGACCAGGGCCGGATCTTGGGGCGTGGGCTGCCCTGAGTGACCCACTCGAGGCAGCTGTGTTTCCAAAGACCTGGCTGGGTTGTGCTGGCCTTGCGGTCCCGCCTGCGTCCACAGCCTCCTCTGTGCAGGTGCAACACGTCTGCTGGGTTTTGGCTCTGAAGTGGAGCAAGATGATCTTGCCTGCAAGAGTGCATTCACTCAACTTGCCTTAAAGCATCAACCAGCTCTGCCCAAAGCATCAACCAGCTCTGCCCAAAGCACAGAGAGATGAGTTGGGTGCTTACCAAGGGGCTACGGGTTGGGAGTGGAAACGAGAGGGAAGAGAATGGCCAAATCAGTCGGACTGTAGACCCAGGAAAAGAATGTCCTGGGCAATTTGCTGTTCTCTCCCTGAGTGCCCTGAAGAACAAAGGCCTCACCAAGGCTCAGCTGCCTCACCCACAAGGACGTTATTTTTAAGATAGGAGACCAGTGAATGCAGTGATCTTGATTTTCCCTGACAGACGTGTTGTTTTCTAGATAATAAAAAGCAGTCGTTAGTACTAGGCTGTGTAGACTAGAAAGTGAAACATTTCATCCTCAGATCCGCCCAGGTTAGGGGATCCCAACTGGGAATGTTTTGGATAATGTGTGGTGACTGGGCCTTTCCTTGGTCTGACTGGGGTCTGATATGTCATCATGTGTACCAGCACCACTTCAGGCAAACACTGTGCAAAAAAGTTACCCCAACCCATCAAAATTTTATTTTTCCCCACATTTGCAGAAACTCAGATTGAACTACGTGTTGACGGGATAAAACACTGGAGAAAGCCTTCCCCATCTCCGTCTCTTCTTTCTCCTTCTCTGCCTTCACATGTCCTACTTTTTTCCCAAATAATGCTTGCTCACTCATTTTCACAGTGACTTTTAGAAACTGTTCTTATTTGCATACATGTAAGGGTTTCAAGTTCAATTTCATTGCACGGATAGATCGCATAGTGGTGAAGTTGGAGATTTGAGTGCTCCCATCACCCAAATAGCAGGCACTGTACCCATTAAGTCAGGGGTCTCCAACCCCTGGACGACAGACTAATATAGGTCCGAGGCCTGTTAGGAAATGGGGCCGCACAGCAGCAGGTGAATGAGAGATGGGTGAGCGAGATGATGCTTCATCTGTGTTCACAGTCACTCCCCATCGCTTGCATTACCGCCTGAGCTCCACCTTCTGTCAGATCAGTGGTGGCATTAGGTTTCATAGGAGCGCAAACTCTACTGTGAATTGTACATGGGGGATTTATGTCGTGGCTCCTTATGAGACCCTAATGCCTGATGATCTGAGGTGGAGCTGAGGCGGTGATGCTAGTGCTGGGGAGCGGCTGCAAATATGGATTAACATGAACAGTGAAGTTTGATGGCGCAAAGACTATAATAAATCAGTTGCTTGCAGGCTCATAAAAAAACCCTATGAGTGCACAATAAATGTACTGTGCTTGAATTATCCCCAAACCATCCCCTCCCACCCGGTTCATGGACAAATTGTCTTATATGAAACCGACCCCTGATGCCAAAAAGGTAGGGAACCAATGCATTAAGTAACGTCTCACTCTTACGCCCTCCCACTCTCTCACCCTTTCGAGCCTCCAGTGTCTATCATCCCACCCTCTAAGCCCATGTGTACACCCTGTTTAGTTCCCACTTTTAAGTGAGAACATGCAGTGTTTGACTTTTTATTTCTGAGTTGTTTCACTTAATTAAGAGAATGGCCTCTGGTTCAATCCATATCACTATAGAAGGCGTGATTTCATTCTTTTTTATTGCTGAATAGTATTCCATGATATATAAATGCCACACTTTCTTTATCCAATCGTCTGTGGATGGACACTTAGGTTGATTCCATGGATTGTGAATAGTGCCAGTACAGACATCTTTTTGATATAATGATTCATTTTCCTTTGAGCAGATACTTAGTAGTGGTATTGCTGGGTCTCACAGTGACATTTTTTTAAAAAAAAGGTTCTCTTGAGTCCCTCTCATCATTATAGCAGGAGATTTGTAGCGGATTTATCTTCCAGTAGGGTTAAGTCCATATTTTTTTTAATTTTAAAAAATACAAAATGGACCCTAATGTTTGGTCTCATGATAAGTGAAAAGTTTGAATAACATTTCTGTGTGTCTTCTCTCCTTGGAAGCCATGAATGAAGAGAATGCGCTGTTTCTTGTCTTATTGCAGTTGGAGGAAAGCACTTCCTTGTAATTTGACTGCAGATCCCTCAGACTGAGGAGTTTGTGTGGGTGCCGGGTTGGGGGTCAGAAGCTCTCATGAGTATCTTTCTCTTGCTGATGGATAAGTGCTGGGCAGACAGCTTCCCGTCTGGGTCTGGGTCCCCTCTCCCATCACCATGGCTCATCACCACCTGACATCTCACCCCTCTGTAATGGATAGGCCGGCCAGGGATTTTGACTTCTGTGCGTGACACCACTTTGATCAGGGAGACTTTAAAGTGTGACTTCTTCAAAAGATGCTGAAAGCTGCCTTGGGTTGAGTGACCTCATCGCAAGTACCAAGCTGTCGCTTCTCATCGGATCTCCTCTCCAAGGAGCAGATGCAACTCTTCAAAAATTCCCTCCATTCAGATTATTGTGCTGGGCTAGATCACCCCACCCGGAAAACAGAGCCCACCACCAGCACCATCTCCCTCATGGAGTGAAAACTTAGTCTTAGATTTTTGCTCCAGGAGAAGTCATAATTCCTTGTGTGACAGACCGTGACTTAAACCATTACATTGCTTATGAACGCATGGCAGAAAGGAATTGGAACCCTCTAACAGCGCCAGCAAAAGTAGCTTGATAATTCCATGTGGCTTTTTAGCTTGGGAATGACTTAGCTCTTTCTTGGTTAGTTCTAAGAAGCAATAATGGGGATATTTGCAAAATAAATTATGATAAAGAACAAAAGCATAGCTTTCTTATAAATAATTATTTTAAAATATGAGTCTTGATATAACTAATGTAAGATAATTGAACAATGAGAAAAGATGGGCAAATATTTATTTAAACTCTATGGGAAAAGATTTTCTAAAATAATAAGCAAAGGGAGAAATCACAAGGAAAAAACTGGTAGATTTGCTCGCATAAGACTTTAAAACTCTTTATATATCTGTATGTATTAAAAACTTCATTGATACAATTAGAACAACACAAAAAGAAGAAATATTTACAACAAATCTAATGGTGCAGGATTACTCTACTTAATATATAAAAAACTCATATAATTCAATAATTGGAGTCCATAGTCAGTAAGACTATACAAATAGTACAAAAGGAAATTGAAATGTCTGATTAAAAAATATTCAGCTGTGTTAGTAATCCAAAATGCATGAAGCATTAAAAAATAAACTAATATAAAAACATTTTTAATGCTAATTACTAGCAAGAATGTAGTAATTGGGTATTTCTGTATTTTATTAGACTTGCAAACTGCTATGTCCTATTAGAAAGATATTTTAGCACTATGACTTGGAAACTTTCCAACAGTTTTATTTATAAACTTACTCATTGCAATGTCTTTATGACGGCAGAAAATTAGAAATAATCGAATGATCAAGATAATTATTATGGGCTGCAGAATATATAATTATGTAGTCATTAAATGATACTCATTGAAAATTTTAATGCTAAGGGAAAATGCTCATGTTAATTGTAAAAAGAAAGGACACAGTATATATTCACTGTATTTGAATATGCAAATTCTGCTTGCATTAAAAGATTACATAGAGATACATCAAAATATAAAGCAGATTATTTCTGGATATCATTGCTTCTACTTTCTGTATTTCTACTAAAGTTCTGTTTCTAGTAGTCTCCAGTTAGGATCCCTAAATTATTGTTACATATCGGTGCAAACTTTTTCAACTGACTCTCAATGGTCTCGTTATCACTACAGAAATTATTCGTGCATATGCATAAGACTAATCTATGCATTAATAGGATAAATGTTTTCTATACCATATAATAGCATATGTGTACTATGTACTATGAACACACATTCTATTGACATGTTAATCTGTGAATTCACGTTAACTTGTATGATATTCACGAGTTGATATTATAAATTATGTGATATCAACATATATGCACTACCAAAGATCAACATATATTCATATTTTGGTATTTTAGCTTATGAACAATAATAAAATTCTGGCTACAAAGAAAAGGCTGATTATTTGGACTGATTCAGAGTTCTCTCAATGGGTCCTGGGTCATCCCTTTCCTTTTAATAACACACAAGCACACTTCCTTAAGTTGATGTCAAACTCAAGGACTTCTGAGACCCGCTTGAGGGTTCTTGTACTTTGGACATCTGCAGCACAAGGGGCCATAGGACAGCACTCAGGAGTCCTTTGTGAGGGAGTCTGACTCTTATAAGGTGTCAAGAGCAGTTGTGTGGAGGGACATTGTCGCCCAGAACTTCAGTGCTCAGATTAGTGAAATATGTTGCCTTTGAAAAAAGAATTAAGTTGATCTCCAAGAAAGGACAAACACATGGGAGAATGAAAGGGCCCTTTCAGATTTGTAAACCTAATATCAAAGAATTTGGGAGTTGAACCCAGCCTTACAGGTGTCCTTTGCTTTGATCGTTAATTAAAATGTGACTTCCATCCACAGTGTCGCTGTCGGAGGACTTGACAAAACAAAGTACGACAGGTACCTGACAATTTCGTATAATGCCCTGAAAGACAGGTGTTCATTCCTGCAAAAGCTTTGAAGCTAAAAATAAAATAAAACAAAATGTAAATTAAAGGATATTCCCAAGCATGTAGCAATCATCTTAATGTGCACATTTCAGGGTCTTTCTTCCTCGCTGATGATTTGGGGGCGGGTGTGAGGCGGGGGCGGGGCCGGTGTTCAAGGCAGCAAAACCCCTGGCTGGGAAGGAATGCAGAAAATGGGGCAGAGGAAAGCCTCGTAAGTCATTCGAGATCAATCGTCAGAGAATGTGTCTCAACGGTGTCATTATCAGATTAATATTTGAGTTCCAATTTAAGCTGGAATTATTTGGATAACCAAAATCAAAAGAAGAGTTTTTGCAAACAATTTTGCCTCCGAGCAAAAGAGACAAACGCATGAGGCCTGGGATTTTTGTGATGCTTTGCCACACCTCTCAAATTCCTGGAAGCGCCAGCTGCTCCCCGGAGTCCGGGGCGGCCTCACCTGGCAGCCTTGTCTTCTTTTATCTTGAGTCAAAATCGGACAAAACCCAAAATGCTTCTAATGTTGAGTTTGGAGTGGACTGTAGACTAGTATCTGTAAGACCTGACTTAAATTTACTTATTCATTAAGTCACCGCACACTGGAAATAAGAAGAGATGCCTCCTTGGGGTTAAGAGCAAACTTCCGATTCATTGATGGCTTCTTATTTCCTCACCAGCATTTACCCGAGCCAGGGTCTCTACTGTGAGTACGTTAAGAAAGAGTTTCTGAATGTGGAGGGAACTTACAAAGTAGAATCATCGGTAGTCTAAACTAAGTGATTCGAGAATAAAAACATGCAACAGAATACAGGAACTAGAAACCTGGGCCAGGGGTGGAGGCTCACACCTGTAATCCTGCCATTTTGGGAGACTGAGGTGGGAGGATCGCTTGAAGCCAGAAATTCAAGACCAGCCTGGGCAACATATCGAGAGCCCGTGTGGCAAGAAAGAAAGAAAGAAAGAAGAAGAGGAGAGGGGAGGGGAGGTAGGAGGGAAGGAAGGAAGGAAGAAAGGAAGGAAGGAAGGAAGGAAGGAAAAAAGTTGTATAGGGAGGGTTATTTGAAAACTGAGACATGTTCATCGTGCATGATGTTAACTAAGCGGACTGCTGCTTCCTTGGGGAAGTGTGTGAGAGGAAGCCACAGGTCTTTAAGAAGGGATTCCTTTGGTGCTGGGACTCCAGGGGTCCACAGGAGAAGGGTCTTCTGAGGCAGAGGAGCGGGAATGTCGCAGGTCCAGGGAGTGCTCTGTGGGGAGGTGCACTGTTAACCCGTGGGACTCACTGGGGACATGCTGTAGGGTGGAGACCCCACCAGGGGGCCTGCGGGGGCTGGGGATAGCGCCAAGAAGACAACAGAAGGTAAAAGGCTTAGCCGGAGTGAGCCATTGTGGACTATCACGGCAGGGATTTTGGTCCCAGTGTAGACACTTGGGAAGAGAACTTCTGTCAACAGTAGAAAGTCAGAGAGGAAACAGAGGGCTTCGTTCAGACTTCAGCCAGGTCATTAAAGTCACTTGTAGATGAATATTGACAAGGAAGGATTGGGTTGATTTTCCTAAGTGGATACCATTTGGGCACCATATAGGCCAATATCCTAGGATGATGAGAAAGATACTCTGAGACAAGATTGCTGGTCTTACTGCCAAGAAGACATTGTTGAGTCACGTTTTCTCACTCCTATTCTTTGATGGTTCCAATGTGACCATCAACGTTCCACCAATGTTAAGTTCCAGAATGTTCAGCAAGGCAGTGGTATTAAATTTGTTGGGAAAGGATTGTTGACAGAACATCAGAACTAAGTCGTAACATACCACTGAGTCCACTGGTGGGTTTGCTTGAAAAAGAAATCCAGCCAAGAGTGGTGGCTTCAGGATTTCACCTTCTGGCCACAAAAGTTTAGAATATGAAGTTCTGATGAATTATAATAAAAACAATGGACTTTTCAAGATTCTGCAGGTGAAGACACTGATCCCACAGAGGTGGGGAGACCCAGGAAAAGGGGCAGACCATGATAGTTGATGGCCCCTTGTATGTTTTTTTCCTTCTCTTCTTTTTTTTTTCCCTCTGCTTTCTTGCCATGATAGTTAATGGCTCCTTGTATATTTTTTGTTTCTTCTCTTTCTTCCCTCTGCTTTCTTGTTTTTTTTTTTTTTTTTTTTTTTTTTTTAGTCGGGGTATAAAACTGTAACCCAGGCAGGAGTGCAGTGGCAAGCTCCCGGCCACCACAGCCTTGACCTGCTGAGCTCAGGCGATCCTTCCACCTCAGCCTCCCAAGTAGCTGGAACCACAGGGGCATGCCACCATGCCTGTTTCGATTTTTGATTTATTGTAGATACGAGATCTTGCCAGGTTTCCCAGGCTGATCTCGAACGCCTGGACTCAGGCAATTCTCTTGCCTCTACCTCCCAAAGTGCTGGGATTACAGGTGTGAGCCACCGCACCATCTTGTTTTATTCCTTGAAGAAAAGGCAACTCAGATCAATGAAAGTCTTCCCTGGCAGATTCCAGAGTGGCCTGGGAGCCCCCACACAGCAGGCACCTTGCCCCCCTCCCACAGGCCTGGAGGAGACCTCATTTTCATTGGCTGGCGAGGTGGCAATGATGGCCTTTTTTCTGATAGTTGATGAACTCGGGGCAGGTAGGTAGTTTAAGCACGTGGGAGATTTTCACATCATCTCAGCCAGAGCTTTTATTGACTACAGGAAAATATTGGAATTCTTGGCCGTGTCATCGTTTTCTCCAGGTGTTATACAATTTCTACACGTAGGCAGAAGCTACTGGCTTGTGTGTCTTCCTTGTTGATGGGTCACAGTGTGTATTTAACAGGTTAAAACCCGGTGGAGTTTCTGATGAGGGAGAGCTCGTGCATGTATCCAAGGTGAACTAAGGTTGCCATTAGTTTGCTGATTTACAGGGTGATTAAATGGGGGGAAAAAAGAATGGAAACAATTGCAAACAGATTGGGGAAATGTCCTTTATCCTTTCCCGAGTATTTCTGATTTTTATTATCATTAACATCTGAGCATTCCAATATAGATCATATGTTTTAACAAACAGCTAAATTAAATACATTTTTTAAAACTCTCACTAGTAGGTATTGACTAAGTAAATTTTACTCCTTGTGGTCATGGTGAGAAAGCAACCTGGTTACCATCAACTTGTCAGCATTTCACTCGTGTAAAAATCCCAATAGAGCCAGAAAATGTCTCCCTCCAAACTCACGCCAGGCTGCCCTTCCCCACCCCAGGCTGCTCTCTCTCTCTGGGATGAGAAGCCCCAGGATAATTCTTGTCTTCAGATGTCACAAGGCAGAGCTCAGCCTAGACTTTTTCCATCTTTACATCCATATTTATTTTCTCTAACAGTTTGTATTAATTTGAACGCCTCTTATTTGATCATCAGAACACAATTCTAGAATCCATTTCATTTTAGGAATAAAAAATATCCAACAATGCCCTCATCTTTGAGAGGTCTCTCATATTCATTTTTTTAAAGTTTAGATTTAAGTTTAAATTTTTTAAGTTTAGGGTGTTTTAAGTTAAAAGAAAAACAACCTTAAAACATCCCTGATCACCGGCAGAGGGATACTTGCCGTGTGAGAGTGACTGTACTGCTTCTGGCAGGTAATCTTAAACACACAAACAGAGGCCAGGGCCGCGGTGAGTTTGCTTCTGGACTGACTTGTGTATTATGAGGCATTTTGTTTAAAAACATAGCTATTTTTTAAGCAACAAAAACATAGCTCCTTACTTGATTATCTACCTTCATAGCATGTGATACATTGGAAGAATGTGCTCCTTTTATTCATTTATTTATTTCAACAAGTACTTATGAAAGGGTGTGTGTGGGAAATGGTGCTTTTCAGGAAAAGCATCCTGGCCGGGACACCGTCTGTACCCTGGAGGGAGAGCCTGGAGGGCACCCGGCTCTGGTCATCAGCCAGCCAGGGCAGTGAGCAGACTCTGTGGTGCCCACTCAGCTGAGTTCTGGGGACACAGCGTGGCCAGGTGCAGTCCCTGCTGTGGGACTGAGCAGCCACTGTTACACACAGGCACAGGTGTGCGCATTGCAGGCAGGACAAGACAGCAGGTAGGCTACAAGGGGCCTTAACTTGTTGGGGAGTCAGAGGAATGTTTACTAAGGAAGACGTGTTTAAGTTGATTTCTGGAGTAAGAGCTGGAGTTGGGCTAAGATGCTCAGGAGTGGGGTGGTGAGTATTCCAGGAAGAGGGAACAGCATGGGCCAGGGAAGCCAGGTGGGGAAGGGAGGGTCCATCTAGGAGGCATGGGAAGCTGGTTGTGTGTGGCATGGGGGGGGGGTGAAGAGGGAGGGAGGGAAAGACAGAAAGAGAAGGAGAGAGGGCAAGAAAGAGAGAAGGAGACAGGGAGGGAAGGGGGAGAGAAATGGACAGAGAGAGAGAGAGAGAGAAGAGGAGAGAGAGACGGGGGGGGGGGGGGAGAGAGAGAGAGACAGAAAGAGAGAAGAGGGGAAGAGAGGGAGGTAGAAAGGGAGGAGAGACAGAGAGAGAGGGAAGTGAGTTAGAGAAAGAGGGAGAGATAGTGAGAGGGTCAGATGGAAAGAGTCAGAGAGAGAGTTGGGGGGGGCACCTACCTTACAGTTGAGTTCCCTCTTGGAGGGGACCGAGTCTGCAAATCAGTACCCCCATCAGCTGTGGGCAGCATTTATCATCTAAGCAAGCAACTAACATACTCAAACATCAAGGCTCAGGACATCTCAGTCCAAACTTATCACCTCAAGGGATTTGGTATCATACCTCAGAGCTTTTCAGTTCATTTTGCAACCATGAACCAGAATAAAACCAATGCTGATGACATGTCAACCTCCCGTGGCTGACCCTGGGTTCCACTGTTTTCATTTTGGGTGGTCTGTGTCTCAGTCACATCTTGGTTCTTTGGGCAAGCCAGGTGTTCTGAGATTGCTCAAGCTTTTGGAGACGGTGTGGAAAGTGTCCAGAAATGACGCGCTGCCCCTTCCGGGAGGTGGAAAAAGTGATAAACAACAGTGCCTGTCAGCGTGCAAGAGTGAATATGTGGGAAAAAACATACAACCCCCCCCCAAAAAAACTCAGCACAGTGGCATCATTTTGGAAGCTTGTGAGAGCTGAGTTTAGTAAATATTTGCATTGGGCTGTTGTTTGAAAGGAAGGTTTGAGTTTATTTACAGAGGACGATAACACTTTTGGGAAGCATCAGTGTGACTTAAGATTTTTCAGTTGAAAACAGCACGCCCAGATCTCAGAATCATCTGCAGATATAATCTCATTTTACTCTCCTCCCATCCCAGAGAAAAAATAAATCAAGCACATTCTCAGGATCTTTTGGATTGCACTCGAGGTATAACAGATCCGTCTGCTGAGTTTCCTGTGTGGGTGGCGATGTGGAGCAGGTCAGAAAAAAATGTTGGTTTCAACACTCT
Source organism: Tarsius wallacei (assembly GCA_963574415.1). Classification (NCBI taxonomy): domain Eukaryota; kingdom Metazoa; phylum Chordata; class Mammalia; order Primates; family Tarsiidae; genus Tarsius; species Tarsius wallacei. Next base: position 21,562 of record CAUYQG010118581.1, on the reverse strand, counting down.
GAGTATCATCAGTCGCTTGATTAGACTCTTGTGCATTATTGAGTTAGTTTTTGTTGTTCTTAGTAAAACTGGCTTAAACGTTCTTAAACGTATCTGGGGTGACATTGTTCACAGGCCTTTCCCGTGATCTTTCTAAACCACACATATGAGTGAGATTTTCAGTGTTGAAGTGCCTGTGGTGTGAAGTGCTCAGTCCCCCAAGCTGGAACTCTCCAGAGATGATACACGCGTGTTTGCCTGTGAAGTTTGTGCCTCTGTTTGTTTTATTTGATACAACTCAGTGTATCTCTCACACCTCTGGTTGGGATTTGATAGTGTGTTCATTCTGTTTGCCTCTGCTTAGTGTTTACTGGTTAGAAGTCAGTGATTCCCTGGAAGTCTGGCCATGAAATAATGCGGTTGTCACAAATTGGAAGATGCACTATTCACAGTAGCCAAGGTATGGAATTAACCCAGACATCCATCAACAGCTGAAACGGATAAAGAAAATGTCGTCTGTGTACACAATGGAATATTTTTCAGCCGTGAAAAAATGGAATCCTGTCATTTGTAGCAACATGGATGGAACTGAAGGACATGATATTAACTGAAATAAGCCAGGAACAGAAAGCTAAACACTGCATGCTCTCATTCAGAGGCGGAAGTTGAAAAAAGTTGATCTCATGGAAGTAAAACATAGAACAAAAGACACTAGAGGCTGGGAGGGTGGGGGAAGGGAGAGACAAGGAGAGATTTGTTAAAGGAAAAATAATTTCAGCTAGCCAGGAGGAACAAGCATTAGTGTTTGATACCACTGTAGATGGTTATAGTTAGCAATGGCGTATTATACAGTTTCAAAACAGCTAGAAGAGAAGACAGTGAACGCTCTTAACACACAACAAAGATCAACACTTGAGAAGTTGGATGTGCTAATTATCCTGATCTGATCATCATACATTTTGTGTGTGGAAACATCACTATGTACCCCGGGAACATGTATAACGATTATTTGTCAATTAAAAAGTAAAATTAAAAGTTAACAAAATGTGTGATGGTAAATCATCAGATAAGGTAAAAATGCAGTTGACCTGGGCAGGTAAAACAAACTACCAGGAGGGTTAGTGGGAAGAGCACGCATTTTGAACTAAGACTCACTTGGCTCCAAATCCTCACTTACCATTTGTTTTCTGTTTGCCCTTGAGCAAGTCATTAAACTGTGCTAAGTCTGGGTTTATTCAACTGTAGGTCAGCATAATATTATACACATTATAAAGGTGGTTGGTGGTAATGCACATAGATGACTGATTTCATGTCTGTCTTTTTAGCGTGAGGCACTTGATGGCAGTTATCATTATACTCGATAGCAAAAACGCCACACCTTGCTATACCCACATATGATGATGCCCCACCTCATGTCACACCCCATATCCTCATCGCAGAGCTACGACCCTTAGAGAGTTGGGGAATACAAGCATGGCAGCAAAGTATCACCCTAAGGTCCAGGCTGGACTTCCCGTTAAAGGGAGTTAGAGAGCCACTCAAATAAAGGCGGGCAAAATCTGGGAGCAGTAGATGAGACTCATAGGAAAATACATTTCAGCTGAATTTATGGATGGCTTTTCTAGTGAGAAAAAATGTTCTAGGATAAATAGGGCTGCTTCCTGAGGCCCTACGCCCTAGTGCCCACGTGTCCTAGTGGCAGCTGATTGACAGTAGCTGTTGCCGATGCCAGAGAGATTTTTCCCCTTGGGTGGGGATGTGGATGGGGTATCATAACATGGTTCATCCACTCTGAGTTCCTATGACTCTGTGGCAGGGATGGACATGTGGGGATTTGGCGTGGAGGGCTGGGAAGACCTCTGAGTCCAGTGTCAGGAAGAATCAGTCCCAAGGACACTTGTGTGTTCTGAAACACTCAGTTCTGGTTCATCTGCTTTGTTGCTTAGGTTCACACATTCTGCAGAGTTGATAAGGTTCAAAAAACACCATCAAGTCCAACCTTTTGCTCATGCACAGGGTCTCCTAACCCTCCCTTACAGGTGGCCATTGAGCTGCCTTGATCTCTTCCAGAGCCAGGAGACTTAGTGACACTGGTCTCGGAGGTCCTGGGACCAATCCTGACGGATACTGACTGAGACTAGATACTCTGTAGTCTTGTGTGTGTCACTTTTCCTTTTCTGAAAATGTGGAAGTCTGTGAGTTTTCTGAAGTCCTTTTGGTCTCTGTGTGTGATTCTCACTGGCCGATCTTGACCACGTCCTTTGGATCTTTGGGGAAGACAGGTCTGGTGTGGAGGTTGACAAAACCTGCCAAGTGGCCTCTGACTATTTGTTCACACACTTCCATAACTTTCCTTGCTCTTCTCATGGTTTTAGCTGCAGCAGAGCTAGCTTGACCCCATGGACGTCCACAAAAGCATGTCTTCATCTTGGGACTTCCTAGGTTTCTCTTTAAGGACTTTAGAAGAGAGAAATGAATATTCCTCTCTCTATGCTTCCTGTCTGTGTTCCTGCTAACATTTATGAATGTATGTATTTATTTTTGAACCAGAGTCTCATTCTGCCATCCAGGCTAGAGTGCAGTGACACACTCAAGGTTATTGCAGACTCTACCTGCTGGGTTCAGGCGATCTTCCCGCCTCAGCCTCCCAAGTAGCCGGAACCACAGGCATGTGCCACCACGCCCAGCTAATTTTTTGATTTATTGTAGAGACGAGATCTTGCCAAGTTGCCTAGGCTGGTCTCGAATCTGTGAGATCAGGCAATCCTTTTGCCTCTACCTCCCAAAGTGATAGGATGGCAGGTGTAGCCACCACATCTGGCCTTTCCCTAACTTTTTTTTTTTGAGTTGGAGTCTCACTCTGTCACCCAGACTGGAGTGCAGTGGCCTCTCCTGGCCACCGCAGCCTCAACCTGCCGGGCTCCGGCAATCCTTCTGCCTCAGCCTTCCAAGTAGCTGGAACTACAGGCGTGCTCTACCACGGCCGGCTAATTTTTTGATTTATTGTAGAGATGAGGTCTCACCAAGTTGCCCAGGCGGGTCTCGAACCCACGGGCTCAGGCATTCCACTCACCTCAGCCTCCCCAGGCGAGGGATTACAGGCTGAGCCACCGAGCCCGGCTTCTCTAACTTTTAATTATTGTTTTTCATCATATAAAATGACACAGGTTACAAAGTTTTGACTGTGGAGAATGAACAAATAAATATATTCTTTTCAGTGGATGGTGCCATTTTCATTTCCTTGGGCAAGTTGCAAAGGGGGAGAAACCCTTAACAAATGTGTGTAAAGTGACTTTTAGATTAAGGTGTTGCAAGCTTTTCTAACATTGGATTAAGTAAACAACAAGGTTTGAGTCCAAACGTAGGCAGGAACAACACTTCTCTGATTAAAAAAAAAGTGCTTTGAGATGTTACACGATACCAGCCCTTCAGAAGTCTCACCGAGGAAGCCCTGGGCAGCTGGCTTTAGTCCACCCTGCACCTGTCAGGTCACCCGATGGAGACCAGGCTCCAGGATGATACGGCCATGCACCAAGACAGTCTGCTCCAAGAGACCTTGCCCCTTCTGCTGCTCTTGCTATTGGCACATGAACCAGAGGGCAGAGGATGCCGGCTGTGATCTTCAAATGTGTGGGGCTTATGGAAAAATTAACTTCCCTGGAGTTCCCGTGTCTCCCAAGATTGAGTCGCTAAGCACACTGAATGTGGGAGCAATGAGAAAGACAGATGTGGGGGTGAGGAGTGTCACTTTTCAGTCACTTCACTTCTGAAGGTCCACACCCCGGTTAGACAGGACAAGGGGGCACATGAGTGACTCTGAACGTCCAGGAGGGGCAGCTTGATGTGGAGGAAGGAAAGAAGGCAGGACGTGAAGACCCACCCAGTGGTCCCTCCCAACTTGACGGACTTCCTGAGGATGGAGATTCTGAATCCCCACTTGCCCTTTGGGGATACTCTGGCGATCAAGTGAGATTATGGCTGTGAAACCACTTGGAGATCTTGGAAATTTGAGCAGATGAAATCACATTGTTTCTTTGCTTTAGGGAGGAAATTGAATGAATAAATGAATGCTTTTCCTTTTCGTAGAGTGGTTCAAACTACGGGTTTGAGATACCACTGCTTTCTTGAAGGTCTCACGCTTTAACTGACGTCCTGCAAAACTGCCCATCAAATGTGTCATGCGGATCGATCCCTTGTCTGGATGAATGCCAACTAACCTTTTCATTTGAATTTTCATTAACTTTAAAAAGATCATTTTAATAAATTTTCCCAATGTCAAAAAATTTCAGGGTACTTAAATTATTAGAAATCACTTTGGCAAATCACATTTCTTCCCCAAATACTCAAAAGATTATCTTTCAGGGGCGATACCCCTGGTCACAGTGGTGCATTTTGGGGGTGCTCACATGTCAGACAGATATATCAGCGACGTTGAGACCTTAGGCTCAGTTTTCAAATAGGAAGGTCGGTTTTCTCTACTCCGTGATAATCCTGGACCCCACCCATGTAGCTGCCTGGTTTTCAGTGAATGCCTCTTCTAGGATGTGGCCATGAGACAGAAGACCATACAGCAAACATGCACTGAGCACTCCTGGGTGCCACCCAGTCTGCAGGGTCACTTCCCTCATTTGACTTAGAGATTAGAGGCAGAGGCAGACATTCCAGAAGTGACCACTAGTGTAATGAATGTCATACAGAATGTCATATATGCAGCTCAGGGTATATCCATCAACTGCATTTGAAAAATAAGCCTTCAGTATCTGTATCATTTTCATGTGTAAAAGTCTATGTATTATTACGCTATCTATTATTCATAAGACATGACTTCATTTCTATTCCTTCATAGCACCCAGTTCTGTGCTGTTCAGGGAAGGAGCCATCAGACACCATTTAGGTCATTGGTAATTGCGACTCATCATCCCTTCTCTGAAAAAAACCGGAACAAAACAAAACAAATTAAAAAAAAAACCAAATCCTGCCGTAACTGGGTACTCTTTTATTTTAGCCATCTCCATCATGGTTGACTGTGTTGAAACAATGCCAGACTGAACATCGATACCAGGTGCTCGTCTTAGCAGAATCCAATCTCACACCTGCAGATAGAGTGTAAGATTACGTCATGTATCGTGCCCGGGCACCGCAAGTGGCTCTATACCTCATCTCAAATAACATTATAATTTACACTCAGAGACTTCAGACCACGTCACCCCGGCCAAATGAACGCTGCTACAGCCAAACACATCAAACTCAATATATTTCACTGCACCGATGGGATTGTTTTTTCTGAGAAAGTTCAACATAATGAAATCTATCAATGGCGTTTTAAATAAAAAGTACCTGTCCTGGAAAGGTGGGCTTATAAACATTTGGCTGTCAGTGAGGAGGATGCCACAGAGTTTTGAGCTGGAAACCAAACACAATGAAAGGACTCCAGTGTGCTGTGTGAATTAAGTCAGGGTTCATCGATGAAAGGAGGGACAATGAGAGCTTTTGTTTTACAAAAATGTCATCGCTGTAGAGGTATACGTTTAATGTTGGAAAACCTTCCCAATTCAAACATTTTCCCAGCTCCACGGCATCATCTGTGGTCACCGCCTCTGAACTTTTGAAAACATTGTGTGGATGTTTCAACACCTCCTCACCCTATCTATTCTAATTGTCACCTTTGCTCTGTGGTGCCAGCGGCATCTCTTAGATAGCAGTCATCGCGTCACCTGCTCACACTTTGATCCTCTGGCTGGAAGGCAGCTGCTCTTCTGGGTTAGGAAGCCATCATGAATGAACAGAGGAAGGCAAGAATGTCCCTACTCTGTCCTTCCCCCACCAGCTTCTTCAAAGTGCTGGAGAATTTTCCACCTGGCTATTGGGTTTCCCTAACTTGGGATTCATTCTGTGGTTCTCGAATGCTCTGTGGAATTGCCCCAGGATTTTGAGTCCTTCAGACAGGCTTATTTTGTGTTTAAAGTGGGTAGCCAGTAATCTCTGCAGTCTTGGCTCTGACTGTAGGACGCCAGAGACCGTTACCACCCCAACAAAAACAACTCCCTCTCAACTCTGCCGCAATTTTCTAGCATGCCCATGACACTTTAGTGACTCTTGGGGTCCTGAAGTCTGCTCTGCATTGTTGCATGGGCGTTGCTTAAAATGAGAGCCCCAGGACAATTTGAAGGGTCCTGAATTCCTTGAGGGAGAGATTGCACTGGGAGGTGTTTTGAAATCTTGAATTGTACCCCACATCTTTAAAATAAAGTATATAAAAAAGAAAACAACTCTAAAAGAATCGAAGAAGCACCAGATAGAAACTTATGTCACTCTTCTGAGTGCTGTGGCCACGAGCTTCCGAAGAAAGTATTGTATCACATGGCTCTGTGTAAGTCAGGCCATCTTCTTCAAAGTGGGCTCCATGTAAATCTCATTAAAGAATAAAATACCAAAATTATTCACACAATTATTCACATATAGTGATGGTGATTTACACATAGCTTTTACCCCAAATGTATGAGGGTGACCCCCCAAAACCCAGGATTATCTATTGGAGGGCAGGCCCCGTGTAGCATAGAATTTTCCTGCTAGTCACATGTTCTAGGAACCCATCGGCATCCGTGTACCCGCTAGCGTTGCTTTGAGAGGCTGCTTTTGGCTTCAGTAAATTTTTTTTGGAGATTCTTTTAACACGTTTGCCCATCGCATGATGGGTGATTTACCAGTGCACCTGACCACGCCTCCCTGAGTGATCAGCAGTTTTTGATCAAAAACAGCGTGACTCCTGTGCCCCACCCTCCCTATTCATCTGCTCTCACCTTGGGTGACTTTTGATTGTGTCCCGGGATTAAAAAAAGTCCTTGGAGGGAAACATTTTGCCTACACGGAAGAGGTGAAACAAAAAAACGGCAGGAGCACTAAAAAGCATCAAAATAGACGCACTCAAAAACTGTTTTGAGCAGTGGAAGAGTGTCTTGATAAGTGTATTGCATCCAACAGAGAGTACTTTGAAAGTGACTGAAGTTTAAACATGTCAGAATAAATACAGATTTTTAATAAATAAATCCAGGGTTTTTTGGGGACCCCTCATAAGTAGAGAAAAAAACACACATCTCCTCACCAGGTCTTTGTAATCAATTCCTACTTGAAAATGCTTTTCTACGAAATTATTTTTATTGATCCTACATCAGAGAACAGTATGCATTAGGCAGCTTCTCTGTGTCATACAGAATCCCAAGGTCTCCATGCTTATTTCTTCTTCACATTTCACATTGGCCACTGCAGTTGGGGGTGGCTGCCACAGTTCCACTTGGGCCTGTTGTCTCTGCACTAAGTATCTTCTCATCCTTGGACGTAAGCTAAAGGAGAAACAGCTACTTGGGACAAGCCATTTCTTTGTATAACAAGAAAAGTGCAAGAAATCCGGAGGAGATGTGTCGTACTGCTGCACACGGACCTCTCTGCTTCTTTTCCATGAACCCAAGAAAGTCACGTGGCTGAGCCACACAGTGGCATGGGAGCTGTGTTCAGCCTACGGGGGGCTCTGCAAGCCATGGCCCAACAGGCAGGTGTGTGTCATCTAACAGAGATGGAAATGAATGGTGAGGAACAAGGTTACAGCGTGTCACAGTGGATCGCTTCTCAGGTGGCTTCTTGTCCTGTTTTACAGAAATCCCAAGTAAATTCAGCTTTACAGATTCAGAAATGTTCGTGCATATAAAGCCAGACACCCTCTGAACGTTCTTAGACATGGATCCTTAACAATTTCTAGTCTCTATCTAAGTGCTAATTAATATTTCCCAGTGTGTTAATTGTCATCGGTACCTTTTCCCCCCAACTGTGGGATGAAATTCAGCTAAACTGGACTGAAGGAAATGAACTTCTCCGTATTTAAGTGATGTTCGAGTTTAAATTTTACTTAACAATTACATTTATGGTGATGAAGAGTTCACATTTTCTTCAAAGTGGACTCCATGTAGACAGGTAAAGATACAATATCAAAATTATTCACACGACTATTCTATTCACGTGCCGTGATGGTAATTTACACGTAGCTTTTATCCCAAAGGATGTTCCAGAGTGGCTCAGCTCTCCTAGTAATCAGTTCCTAACACCCTAAGCCATGAGGTCATTAAAGAGCTCTTGGCACTTTACCTAAAGGCTTTGGGGGTGTTAATGCTGGTTTCCTGGTCAGATTCCAACTAGGGTAATGACTTTCTGACTTCTAAAATTACTCCTGCAGTTTTGGTCAAACAGGATGTTCTTTCTTTCTGTCCCATGCGGTTTCCCTAAGTGGCTCGCTTGTCGGAGAGATGCGCCTCTCCCATTGCAAATGCCATGGGGTGACTTCAAAACATTGATGATGGCTTCTGAGCTGCCACTTCTTCTGTCATGAGTCCACTGTGGCCTCTGCCCTGATGGAGTCCCCAAATGCCACCACATGCAGGTGTCTGCCTGCCTTCCTGGAACGTGGTTGGGTGGGTTGCCTCTGGGTGAGTGCAGCCCACAGAAGATGCCCCACGAGAAGACCCTTCTTGGTCCTGCCTCTAGATGAGGAGCGGAGAGGTTCTGAGGAGGCTTCTGAGTCTTATCCTCTGGCTGATCAAAGAGATTTCACAAGACCTCTCCTGGCAAGATGGCCGAGCTGGAGGTTACGGAGAAACTATTTTGGATGCTCCCCAAGAGCTGTTAATAAACATTTCTTAGTGTTTAAACACGTAAGGACATATTTCACTGATATATTAAAACACATCTCAAGAATATAGCCTGCTTAGAAAAATGTGTATTAATGTGCACACATGTTTAACAGTACAAATAGCTTGAATCCCATTTTTGTTATTAATAGGTTATGAAGTGACTGGTGCAAAAGTTTGAACAAATAATCGCTGAATGGATGTTTAATTACTATGTCTGTATTTGATTTCCTAAGAGTCACACCAGTTCCCAACATCAATCAATAAAGTCCACGTTAATGAGTTTTCGCCCTGTGGATTCTAGATCAGAAAGATTTCTGCCTCCCAAATGGAATGCATAAAGTAATAGTTAACTCACTTCCTTAGCCTTCTAATTGTAATAGCAAAGGCATCGAATAGCTGGTAATCGGAGTTACTGATCCTCTTGGGCTCACTATTAGACTGTGAGCTCCTTGAGGTAGAAATGCTGTCTGGTCTTATTTCTATCCTCAGTTCTAAGCACAGTGGGTGGCACCTTATAGATGTTCACTGAACATGATGGAAGGGAAGGAGGGAGAAGGAAGGAAGAAAAGGTGGAGAAAAAGGAAGGGGATGTGGGCACAAGAAAAGCAAGAAAGGAAAGCAGGACAGAAAGAAAGGAAGGAGGGGCAGAAAGGAAGAAGGAAGGCCAGAAAGAAAGGAAGGAAAGGGAGAAAGAGGAGTGAGTTACCATCTTGAGTAGATGCAATTCCAGTCCCAAACAGAGTACAAGGTACTTGACCTGGAGACTTGTAGGGGTGCGTGTGTGCGAGTGAAACTTGTCCTAGATCGAAAGTGTCCTTAGTTGTGTTTTCTTTTTTTTTTTTGAGTTGGAGTCTCCCTCTGTCGCCCAGACTGGAGCGCAGCCTCGACCCGCTGGGCTCCGGCCATCCTTCCGCCTCAGCCTTCCGAGTAGGTGGAACTACAGGCGTGCTACCATGCCCGGCTAATTTTTGATTTGTTGTAGAGACGAGGTCTCGCCAAGTTGCCCGGATGGGTCTTGAACCCATGGCGTGGGGTTACAGGCTGAGCCACCGGGCCCGGCTGGTTGTGTTTTCCAAAAGTGCCGACCGGCTTTCTAGTCACCAATTTAGTCCAAATGCTGCCTTTGCTCTGTGTCGATGTTTCCTCGCCCAGCTCGTTGTCCCTGTTTGTCTCCATGAGAACGTCATCGATGCAACTATTTTCCATCTTTTTTATTTCCTTGCCTAACATCCAGTATATAGTGGTTTTTTCTTTTTGCTGAGAGACACATAAACGCTTAAAAGTAAACATGCACCAAGTTAATCCCGTCACATCCACTTGAAGAAGAAGGAAATCGAAGATGAAGGTAAAACTTTAAAGGTCTGCCTTAAAGTCACTCTAAGACTCAACCACTAATGGGACACCCAGTGGGCATGTGGCCTCCCACATAAGGCATACTGGTCTCAAGTCCTGGAGAGGAGGATGGCAGATATTATATTGATCGGCCTCTATGTGGAGATATAGCAAAAACAGCTCATTGAACTCCCGATATCTGGCCTCCTCTTGACTCCAGTGTTAGAAGTCCTAGCTAGACACATGGCTTCCCAGCTAAAAACTACACCTTCTGGCTTCTTCTACATGGTGGTGTGGCCAGCGTGTGTAGATTCTGCCCAAGGAGTATGAGCAGAAGCCATGGTAGAAGACACAGGGTTTCCCCTCCTTCCCGTCCTCTTCCCAGGGGCTGCCAAGGTAGGAAGTAGAGTCCGCCTTTGGCCAGAAGAGAAGCCTGACATTGAGAACATGCCAAGTAATGAGACTGAGTTAGTCCAGGTCCCAATATGGCCTACCGCAAGAATCCACGAACTAGACAGCAGGTGAAGACCTGGACTCAGGTAGAGTGATGATGTCAAGGACCCACACTCTAGCTGCATTTTACCAGCAGACCTGGTTCTGTCTGCCTGGGCTGCTGACTTCTGGGTTTCTACCGTCTTGTTAAACTCTTCCATTTTGGGGTATCTTTGTTACAGCAGCCTAACATATACCCTAAGTGTTATCAATGAACTCATGTATGATTAAGCCTCATAATTAGGCATTTTTAGCAAATATAGGTTGCTGCATAAAATCCTGCCAGCTTGCTTTAATGACATAAGGAAAAAGACTCTTTGTGTAGTCTAAAATTCATAACTTCTCCCCCTTTCTCCCATGACCTACACTCCCTCCAGGGGGTCACTAACATCAGCCGCTATTCTGGTCTCCTGTTTACCCTGTGGATCTAGGCACAGACTTAATCCCTGCTCCTCACATTCTAATATGCAGCACAAAACAGGTTGTAATAGGTGAGAAGATGTAGCTATGTCTTCAGGATAATGGAAAGAGTAATTCACATCATGAATTGTGTAGCACTTGCTATTAGATATAATTCTTGAGAATCAACCCATCTCACAGGACCCCCTGCAGGGAGTCTCACCGCCAGTTCTGAGTTTCTCCTCATGGATGAGGCCAGCTCACCCTTTCTGCCTTCTTCCCAGGAGGACCCCAGAGCATATGAGTGAAGGCAATGAGGTTTGAGAACTCATCCTAGAAAACGTGCCCCATACATCATTGTTGAATGTCACTATGGTCACCTTTGAAGTACTCCCCTTGAGAAGCTATGCACCAATGCCAGCACCACCCATCAAAGCAATTTTGGAACTCTTTTTCTGGAATGGCCATCAGGGCCGTCATCGTATTACCCTTGATATCCCGAATGTCATCAAAATATCTTCCTTTCAATATTTCCTTGACCTTCAGGTAAAGAAAAAAATCACTGGGGGGCAGATCAGGTGAAGAGAGAAGGGTTCCGATACAGTTACTTGTTTACTGGCTAAAAACTCCCTCACAGACAGGGCTGTGTGAGCTGGTGCTCTGTTTTGATGCAAGAGTTCTTTAGGAAATTTTTGCACGCACCTTTCTCATGCCAGGATTTTCAGTTAAGGTTTTCCTGTTTCTTTGTTGATGTTTATTTGGTCTGCTATGCTTCTCACAGTCAGTTGATGATTTTGACGCACAATTAGACAAATGTTTGCAATGTTTTTGTCAGTTCTGCTCGTTACTGGCCATCCTGACCCCTCTTCATCAGAGACTCTTTCTCTCCCCTCAGAAAACGTTTAATCCATTTGTACACTACCATTTGCTTCATAGCATTGTCCCCGTAAACTTGGATTGACATGTCCCTGATTTAACTTCCGCTTTCACCAAGTTTAATAAGAAATTTAATGTTTGGTTGTCGCTCTAATTCAAGTTCCAACATTCTCATGATGGTATACAAAAAACGCGACAAAATGAATGCCACTAGGCAAGACACCACCGCATGTTGACACGAACACAGCTGTGAGACACGGATATACCAAGGTTTCAAACCTTACCGAGTTGTTTGTACAATGCTGTCAGCATTAGCGCAGAGTGGTGAGTTCGAGACATTAATTGTCAGACCTCGCATGTCGTCCCAGGGGGTGGGGGTGGGGGGGGGTTGAGGCCCTAGAGGGAGTTTGTGATAATCTAGTCTAAATCTCCCCTTGAAGATCGCACTTCTGGGCTCAGATCCTTCTCTTTGCAAGAGATGGTGGGCCCTCCTTGTCCTGGAGAAACAACTCTGTGTTCACAGGTCCGGAGGACAAAGCAACACCACCTTTAGGTGACCAGGGCAGGCACCTCTCCTCACTGCTAGGGGGGTTAATGCCTCCAGTTTCACAGATGAGCAAATGAGAATTAGAGAGTTGACATGACATGTCCCAAGTCCATGGCTTTTAAGCCTCAGAACCAGGATTTTTGAACTCGGTATTGACAGAAAGGACTTTCAAAAGCCGCCACTTCCATGACCAGCACCAAGATGGCTGCTCCGATCCTTTCGGGGGTTAGTTGAAATAGAAACAGAATCCTGATCCCACTTTTAGAGGTCTCCTTTAAGTAGTTTAAGATGAGTCTTAAGGCTTTTATTTTTAATAAACTACCCAGGTTATTAAATATATTCCAATATACTGCAGCATATGAAGACTGTTGTTTTGTGCCACACAAGGCATACTGGTCTGACATTTTTTTCCAGTCTTTTTTCCCTTTGCTCACTCACCCTATACAATACAATATACAATACATGATTCTAGCTGGGCGCAGTGGCTCATGCCTGTAGTCCCAGAGCTTTGGGAGGCTGAGACCAGAGGACTGCCTAAACCCAGGAGTTCGAGACCAGCTGGGGCAATATGATGAGACCTCGTTTCTACTGAAATAAACAAAAAAATTAGCCAGGCATGGCGGTACGTGCTTGTAGTCCCAGTTACTCAGGAGGCTGAGGCGGAAGAATCACCTGAGCCCAGAAAGTTGAGGCTGTGGTAGCCGTGATCGTGCCACTGCACTCCAGGCTGGGTGAAAGAGTGAGACTTTGGCTCAGATAAGCTAAACTAAACTAAAATGAATGATTTAAAATGAGAAAGTAAAGTAAAACAGAACTCAACATTAGTGGAGACAATGCTTTGGAGGTTAGCTGTAGGAAAATATTGCCACTCTAAGCTAATTCTCCACCAGAGTATGATGGGTACAAGAGTACTTACTGAGTGATGCCTTGTGACCAGGCCTCATGGGGATATCACAGAAGAATAATCCTGTCTTCAGGCTGTCTACAAGGGAGACCAAATTACACTCATGATATAAAGAATCTTAAGAAAACGCATGGGTAATAAATCTTGAGTTATAGTGCCAGATACTGGGGGAATAGAAAGGACAAGGGAAAAGACTCGGAGAGGCAGGGGTGGCCTCTTCACAGAGAGGACGCTTCACTTGAGTCTGGAAGAATGAGCCGGGCTAGGAAAGTTGGGTGGTTGATCGGTCTTGGGGTAGGAACGGGCTAAGCAAAGACATTCTGTCACAGGCAACCGGAGGCACCAAAGATGCGGTCCCTTGGGATTGGCATGGTGGGCACAGCTTTTCTGAGCTAGGAGAAACATACATGGGAAGATGCTCAAATACTCCAGAGCATCTCACACATACCACTCGAAGGGTGTGTCTGTGAGCGAGGCCTGAACTGTGTGCTCTCAGGCAGGAGGGAGAAGGGGGAAACCTGGGTGCTGACTAGCTCCCAGCTGAAGGGGTACCAGAGGTCTGAACCCACACTCCGAGGCCCCTGAGGAGGAGGCCCTGGGCGTCGCCTGCTGGGATCCGTGCTCAGAGAGAGGGTGGGGTGGCAGGTTGAGGGATCGCACAGCCGGCCGGCAGAGGGACAGTGACCCTGAACGCTTGCCAGGTGCAGTGAGCACATGGGCAGCTGTGATGACTTTTCTAACTGTGGGCCTGTGACATTTCCTTCCCTGGCCCATGGGTCAGGTTGGTTTTGGAAGTGAGACATTTATTTTACTCTCCCTTGAAAACAAACTTTACATCATTGATCAGTCGCGAAAAAATGTTCGTGCTAAATTCCTGCCTGGAAGCCAGGGCCTGTGACTCAGATGGTGTGCATTTCAAAATTCTCTCAACATAATTTCACATTACAGAGAAACATCGCATGCGGGGCCAACTCTGTTGAAACCAACGGCCCCGTATCACTCATACTTAGCACGATTGATTCACGACACACATCTTCAAAGGCCTGGATAATCATCTCTGTTTGCAAATTCCTTGTTCACGTGGAGATAAACGCTGTCATAAATGTGAACTTTCATATTCTGAGCTAAATGTCTTGGCCTTTAAAATTCATTTCCAGAATATTCGATAGCATGTCTCTGAGGCTGCATGGCTATTTTCCAGCTGGATACAGTTGGAGTTTTTTTTTTTTTTTGGGTCTCCTTTCTCTTTAATCGAGATGATAAACAACACTTAATAAGAAGATGGAACTTGTGGAAAGTAACCAGGAGAAAATAGCTTTCTACCGATGGAATTCCACTTCAGATGCTGGGCTGGAATGAAATCCTTGTCTTGGGCTCCCTTCGCCTTTTGATGATGGCTTTAAAAACTGTGAAAACAGAGAAAGCCAAGTGTGTGGTCTTCGGCAATTTCGTAATAGTCTGTGTGGGAGACAGAGGGGGTGGTGGTTTGCTGGAAAAAAAATGATTAGCTTTTTCTTTACGATGACAGAAAACAGTTGCAATTCAAGAATGCTGAAGGTTCTGCCGCCTTGGCTTTTGGCAAATGGTTAGGTAATCACCCCTTCCAGGTGGCGCTTTCAACAAAGACCTTGGAAAGTCACACCCCCGAGATGTCCTCAGGGCAGGGCCATTGTCAACTGGGAGAAACTTGCAGGATTAGGGAGGGCAGGGTAGAGGAAAAGGCTCTAAGTTTTTCTTCAGGGAAATCTCAGATGTCTCCATTGTGGTCCAACATGTGCATAGAGTCTGCAGAAATGGAAGAACCCTCCCCACTTCACATTATTACTGCTGTTGTGATTTGCCTTAAGCTGTCCCAGGAAGCAGCAGGCACACCATGATTGAGAGGTCTCGCCACATACAAATCAGCTTAACAAAATAGGAGCTAATGAATTAATTACCGTGCTCATAATAGACCAACCATGTTGACTTTAAAAAAAACTTTCCCAGGGATGCAGGATGGCTCCTGCCTGTAATCCCAGCACACTGGGAGGCTAAGGCGGGAGAATTGCTTGAACCTAGAAATTTGACACCAGTCTGGGCAGCACAGTGAGACCCCTCTCTACAGAAAATACAATAGTTAGCCAGGAGTGGTGGCACATGCCTATAGTCTCAGCTACTCGGGAGGCTGAGGCGGAAGGATCCCCTGAACCCAGGAGGTTGAGGCTGCAGTGAGCTGTGATTGTGCTACTGCACTCCAACCTGGTCAACAGAGTGAGATGCCCGACTATAAACAAACATACAAACAAACATAAATGTTTTCCCAAGACTGGTTTTTTTCATATTATTTTGGTAGAAATTTGATCTCCCTGGTGTGGAACTTGGACTCTGAATTAGTCTGCCTGTCTGTGGACAGGCGTGGTCTCAGGCTCCTTCTGTCCTCAGCTCCCTTATTTGCAACACAGAGTGGAAACATAGCAGACGCCTTGCGAGGTACAGGCAAAGCTGTGTCTATCAGGTCAAGTCAAAGTTCCTTTTGAACACAGTGGGAGGCTTGGCTCATGCAAAGCAGAACTCCTTGACGGCTCACAGTCCAGCAAGGGGACAGTCATTCTGAATGGCTGTGACGCCTGAAGGCAGGTATTGTGGCTACCTTAAGTGGTTTCTGTGGTCGTCTGACAATGAGTGAGCTCCGCTGGTGATTGGATAATATGTAAGTAGATTAAGCAGAGTCCCAATGATGCTGTTCCAAGTCACCGAGACTGGGCATCACCTGACTCCACCACCTGCCCAGAGTCCTAGGGGAGGCTGTTTTCTGTTGCTGAATTCACAACTGTTGGTGCCCATAGGCTCCTTGGGAACAGAAGACTTCCATTCGTGTGAGTTCAACTCCAAGTCTACCAAGACTCCTCAGGGTCAACACAGTCCCTGAATGTGAGTCTTGCTGGAGTCTGCTTTTGGATGTCTGTGACTTCAAATCCTCAACTTCTGCATCTTCAAGATTCTGGTCCAATTACTTGGGCAAAGTTCTCTCTAGCCCTAGAAAATTTGCATCCGCTGAAGCCATTTGTTTCTGAGACTGATGGCTCTTTGCACATTGAAATTTTGCATCCTCATGCTACAAAGAACTCTCTTGCTATGACGGACAAGAAAGAAGAGAGGAGATCGTGGGTGATGAGAAAAGCCATACCCAGCTAGCTCGTGGAGACAGAGAGCCTGTTTGAATCCGGAGAGGCTGGCCTTCACGAGACCCCTTACCAAGGGCGACTCAAAGCGGTGTGTCTGTGTGTACCCGGAAGGCCTGTGAGGAGAGGCACTTCAGGAAGATGACTGTGTCATGAATATTAACCTGAGACCTAGGCTGAGAAAAAATAGACTTGTTTCTTGCTTTTCTTACTGGGGAGCGAGGTGTGGCTGTCGGTAGTGGGGGCGGTGAGAGGGTGAACCTGGCGCACAAGTGGGCAGGGAAGCAGCATCAGAGACACACAAGGAGCCCTTTGGCGCGTGGAGAAAAAGTGCCTTGCAGCCTGAAACCCGGGAAGAGGTGTACACTGTCTTTGGGAAGTATCATCTTTACGGAACAGATTAATTTGCTTTCGATTAGAGTGCTTACAAGCCATTTCCTCCACAAAGGCCTCCGGGATTGATCCCTGCGACAGTATGATACTTCTTTGCCTCCGAAAATGTTGTGAAGTTCTCTTGCTGTTCCGGCCTTACTTGGGCTAGTCTCAGAGTCAACGGACTTTCTTCAACTACAGCCTCCGATGTGGACTGGGCCCTGCTGGACTCCACCTCCAGTCTCCTGTACACCCTCCACACAGTGCTCCTGAGATGTGCTCCGTCAAAGTCTGCTGAGTTGAGCCATTGCCTGTTCCCGGGAGTTCAGGATCCAGGCTGGAGACAGGGATTGAGGGAGAGGGCCAATCATACCACCTCCCCTATGCACAGTATTTTCATAAAATAAAAATGCCTTTAAGATGAACATCAAAGGCAACTTTAGAAGTGAAAAGTAATAACAAAAGCTAACGTGCACCCCCAGTTGCCTGTCCAGAATAGCAAAGGGGTGCCCATTCAGCATGCTCTGGGGAGGGTGCTGGTTTGCTAGGTTACTGTCACGTGCGGACTCCTCAGCCCTTTTTAAAAAAATCAGCGGCTGGGAGTCCTAACATCACTGTCCCTCTAACACCCCCACAGTGCTCTGCAGACCATGCTTGTGATAGCCCGGATAATTAAACACACAGTGCTAGCATAGGGACACCCCTGACCAAGAGGCAACGGGATGGGTGCCGAGACCCTTCTCCAGCACGTAGAACACAGACGAAGCCGGGTGCTTCCGGGGTTCATGGGACATGCTGGGTTCATCTTAGGGCGTGCTGTGGTTTGACATCTTGCCACCTCCACA
The DNA here is from genome assembly GCA_963574415.1 of Tarsius wallacei. NCBI lineage: Eukaryota > Metazoa > Chordata > Mammalia > Primates > Tarsiidae > Tarsius > Tarsius wallacei. The sequence goes on along the minus strand of CAUYQG010118581.1, from coordinate 3,977 downwards.
TTTGTTTTAGCGGCTTTTCATGATTTTTACACTTGCCTGGTCCTTGGGCTGTTTTTATAACCAAGTGACTGTGTGAGTAAGATTCATCTTTTCCATCAACACGCCCAATTCATTGACATGCCACCAGCAAGCTTCTGCTAAGGCCCTGTTGTGCGCCCAGTGGTCACACAGGTTAGGGTCAAATTTCAGGCAATATTTTGGTGCACCAACCATGCGTTTCTCTTTTCTCTGCAATGACCCGTCCTCTCCTTCCCGAAGCGTCTGGTGCCGACATGGGTCTGCCCTTCCCCTTCTCCTGTCAATATTTGTGTTTAGGACAATCATAATTATGTGCCTTTGAAAAGAAGTGTTCAAATGATCTGCTTAAAAATGAATAAAGCATTCAGTTAACAGAAAAAAAGTTTAGAGCAACATCTTTGAGCATGATGTTGGAATAATGGAGGTGATTTGAAAGAGTAGGGATGGCCAGCTTGTTTCCTGAAATCCATGGAATGGTGGACTCCTTACTGTGCATACATACAAGTGCAAACGTGCCCAGGATGGCCCGATGCTCTGGCTTCTTCCATGAGAAGGGTTCCAGTGTGGCCAAGAGAAAGAGGTACTGACATAAGACCTTACACAAAATGTAGCATTTTTAGATGCAGCCTATTAGATTTTGCTGCCAAACAAGTTTATCTCCAATTCCATGTCCTCTGTCTCTGGAGTGCCGTCTATCGCTTTCTTCCTCACAGTCAAAGATTTTTTTTCCTTTTTATTCTCATGGGAATTTTTGGTGGCAGTCACCCTAGCTGGAGTGGGCTATTCCACCCAATAGCATCTTTTATTTTAGATAGTTCTTCATCTGTTACCGTATCCAATGGGGTTATGGGCAGCATTTCCTTTTTTTGTTTCCAAGACTGGAATTATTGTTGGATCTTTTAGATTTGTTGCTGAGTTACATCTACCCTCATGTCCAAATGGGGGTAAACCTATGATCAGTTTTAATGACCCACACTATGTAAGCTGCAGCTGTGAGAACGATTTTAACTGAACACACATCACAAACGTGACTTCCTCCTCTTCCAGCTTTCAGGTGATGGTGATGCTGGGTGGTCTGGGATGTGGTTGCTCTGTGGGTTCTTGACTTTGCCACAGAAAAGAATTTCAGAGTGAGTCACAGAGAGAGTTTATTGGAGGGAATAAAAGAAAAAGAGACATTCAAGAGAGAACACAGCCGCCTTAAGGGAAAGGGCACAGGCTTGCTGTTAGCAGAAAGCTTTAATGTAGTCCAAAATGATGAGCAGGCAACCTGTTTTCGAGGTTGAGATCTATGGGCTATGTGGCTTACAACGAGCTCTTGGTCACAAGTTTTGGTTCTTACCATTTCGCTCCTAAGCTTACTTGTGCCATGAGGACATTTTGAGATAACAGGAAATGTCACGGTTTAATCAAGTTTTCTTATAGAGTGCCGTGCCGCAGCGTGCTCAGGGGCTCCCTACAGCCTCTGCCTGTGGTCTTCGTGTGACCGTCCCAACTGCCCCTCGTTCCGAGGCCGGTCTGGTGCGCCGGCTCTGTGGGATGATGGTTCGAAGAGTTATGTTCTGATAAGAAGTGTCTGTGTGCTGACCGTCTTGTTCTTCACTTATCTAAATTGCACCTGCCTATGGATGCTCACCTGTGAACATCTAGACTATGCCAGCTCTGTCTGCCTCAGTGGGTCCAGCGAGGCTTGCCTGCAGGCTCCAGAGGCAGCCAAACGGTCTCACCTGCAGCACCCACCAGGCACGTGGGGCATCTGACTCCAGCATGGCCTGTGTCACACACCGTCTGGGGGGCTGGGGATGGAAACAAACCTCATCCGGTTTCCTTCACTAAAGCCAACTCCTCCTATTTTCTCACGGGTCCATTGAACTCTTGCTTTCCAGCATATCTCTAATTGCGGTGTGACTCCTTCCTCTGGGCAGCGGCCGCTTCAGACGTCCATAAACAGCTCCTTACATCGAGTCCTTAGTTGTGGGCTCCTGAGGTTTCTCTGTACATAGAACAGGGAGTGGTGTTGGCCGTAGACACAGGCACTCAGAGCCTGCCCCCAGGGAAGGGACCTCGTGCCTGGTGGAGAGCACCGGAGACAGGATGAGAGCCTCGCCAGCTCCGTCTCTGATGGATGATTCGTCTTTCTCCACCCTGCCTTCTTTCCTCGAGGCCCTATCCCAATGCATCTCCATTGCTGTCTCTGGCGTCTGGCTTCAACGAGGCCCTTGATGCCCAAGACTGATGTGAACTATTGCTCAGGGCACAAGCAGTTGGAAATAACTTACAGGAGAAGAGTAACCTGAGTTCAACCCCTGGGAACATTTGGGATACACACGCATTCTCCGAGGGGGGATCCCCAAACCCTGGCATTTATTTATGAAAATTTGTGTATTTATTCATACACGTTTGAACTTCAGCCACCTTCAAAGCACCCTCTGTTTGATGCCATACACCTATCGAGGGGCTTTTTCCACAGTTCAAAACAGGTTTTGAACTCATCAACTCTGATGCGTTTTAGTGCTTCTGCCATTTTTTTTTTGTTTCACCACTTCCATATGGGCAAAATGTTTCACTCTGAGGACACTTTTCCTCAGGGAAATAAAAATAAGTTGCTTGGGGCAAGATCAGGTGAATAGGGAGGTGGGGCAAGGGGTCAGGCCGTTTTTGGTCAAAAACTGCTGAGCGCTCAGTGCGGCGTGGGCAGGTGTGTTCATAAATCACCCATCAAGAAATGGACAAACACAAGTGGAAAGCAGCCTCTCACAACATCACTAGCTGGCACACTGATAGGTTGCTAGGACACCTACCTAGGGGGGGAAGCCTGTACTATGAGATCCACCCTCCAAAAAATAATTCCATTTTTTTTTGTTTCCCCTCATATGCACAAATAATTATATTTTATAATTTACTTAAGAAATATATAAATAAAAAAGTTTTGGACTATAACTTTGAAAGTGACAATCAACTGGGTGCAGTGGCTTTCACCTGTAATCTCAATGCTTTAAGAGGCCAAGGTGGAAGGATTGCCCGGGGCCAGGAGGTTGGGAACAGCCTAGGCAACATAGCAAGCTCCCTTCTCTAAAAAAAAGAAAAGAAAAGATAGCTGGGCAGGGTGGTGCATGCTTGAAGTCTCAGTTAATCAGGAGGCTGAAGTGAGACGATCATTTGAGCCCAGGAGTTTGAGAGCAGCCGGAGCAACATAGCAAGACCCCATCTTTAGAACTGAAAACAGTTTAAAAAATTAGTGAGCATGGTGGTCTGTGCCTATAGTTCCAGCTACTCAGGAGGCCAAGGTGGGATGATCCTTTAAACCCAGGAGTTCAAGCCTGCAGTGAGCTGTGTTTGTGCCACCGCACTCCAGCCTGGGCAACAGAATGAGAGACCCTGTCTCTTAAATTTTTAAAAAAATGTTAAACGACAACCATTTTATTGTTCCCTCTGCATAGGATGAGGAAATGTTGGGTTTGGAACATTGGGTCTTTCTGTTCCGCTTCTCTTTTACAATTTTTTAGCCTGGTCATAAAAAGGATAAAAAAAAACATGGTTGGAGAGCAAAGCAAGGGTGTAGTCAAGAGACCCTTTGCTAAGGAGATCAGTACAGATGGAAGGGATCCCCAAAACAGTGAGCGTGATCCCAAAGGCATCACAGAGATCGCGGAGGCTGCCGCTCTCATCATAGGCCCAGGGCTTCAGGAAGGAAGAACGGTTTCCAGGATCGATCCTGGGAATCCCCGCACCGTGGGCTCACTGTCCAAAGCCACCAGGGTCTCTGCTCCCTGCAAGTCACTGCAGCACTCCTTGGCCACCTCAGCTGTGGCTCCAGTGGGCTCAGGTGTGGCTCGAGCCACCACTCTGGGAACTGTAAGCCGGGGACCTTGTTGGCATCCGTAAGGTGCTGACTTTACAGATATGTGGAATTCAAGGACTATGGGACCATAAAGTTGCCACCTAGATTTCACCGAATG
>CAUYQG010118579.1:0-12449 GCA_963574415.1 Tarsius wallacei | reverse complement strand
AAAAAAAAAAAGTTTAAACTGTGGGCCATTGCCTTACTAGACTCTGGTGTGGCCATGTGCTCTTTGAGCTATGGCAATCACCATGTTTCCTGGCTTTGGTCCCCTTCCCAACCTTGAGGAGATAAATCACCTCTTTCTCTCTCTAATTTACTTTTTAAATAAATTATACTTTCTAATCTTAAAAAAAAATTCTCTAAACATAAAGGGAGAGCTAAAAGAAGGAAAGTTGGAATATCAGGAAGGAAGTAAAAAACAAACTGTGGGTAAATTGAATCCTTTCTCGAGTTTTCTAAATTATGGTTGAAGCAAAAATTATTACACTGTCTGTGGTTCTCAGTGTATGTAGAGGAAATCTTTTCTAATTATTTTATAAATGGGGGTAAAGCCGGGCTCAGTAGCTCAGCCTGTAATCCCAGCGCTTTGGGAGGCTGAGGTGAATGGATTGCCTGAGCCCGCGGGTTCGAGACCTGCCCAGGCAACTTGGCAAGACCTCATCTCTACAATAAATCAAAAATTAGCTGGGCGTGGTAGCATGTGCCTGTAATTCTGGCTACTCGGAAGGCTGAGGCGGAAGGATCGCCAGAGCCCAGCAGATAGAGGCTTCAGTGGCCAGGAGTGTGCCACTGCACTCCAGTCTGGGCAATGGAGTGAGACTCCAACTCAAAAAAAAAATGGGGTCAAGTATATAAGGGGAGTATTCTACACTTTAGGAGAACTATATGTATGAACATATGTATGAATATAAAATGTTGACGACAATATACTGTGTTTATATATAATGTAGTTCTGAGCAACTACTAAAAATAAATACTGTAACCCAAGAATACTATAAAGTCAAAATGGATTGATTCTAAAAAATGTTCACATAATCCACAAAAAGGCAAAAAATAAAAAATAAAACCAGAGACTTAAGCTCTAATGTATCACTAAATACATTAAATGTAAATGGTCAAAATATACCAGACTCAAAAACAGTCTAATAAATCTGATATTAATATAGCCACTCTTCTTTCTTTTGATTAATGTTCACAAGATATATTCTTTCTTTTTTTGAGTTGGCGTCTCACTCTGTCGCCCAGGCTGGGGTGCAGTGGTACGCTCACAGCCGCCATAGCCTCAACCTGCTCGGTTCAGGTGATCCTTCCGCCTCAGCCTTCCAAGTAGCACCACCATGCCTAGCTAAGTTTTTGACTTATTGTGGAGATGAGGTCTTGCCAAGTTGCCTTGGCTGGTCTGGGACCCGTGGGCTCAGGCAATCCTCTCACCTTGGCCTCCCAAAGTACTGGGATTATAGGCGTGAGCCACCCTGCCCAACCTAAGATTTTTTTTTTTTTCATCCTTTTACTGTAATATTTGAGTTTCTTGTAGACAGGATAGTTAGGAAATGTTTTTCCTTCTATTTTACAGTATGTCTTTTTTTTTAAATATTTTTTTGTATAGAGGTCTCACTGTTGCCCAGGCTGGAGTGTAGTGGCACAATTATAGTTCAGTACAACCTTGACCTCTGGGCTCAGGCAATCCTCCTGCCTCAGCCTCTTGAGTAGCTAGGACTACAAGCACGTACCACTGTGCCCGTCCAATTTATTTTATTTTATTTTCGTAGGGATGAGATCTCGTTATGTTGCCCAGGCTGGTCTTGAACTCCTGAGCTCAAGTGATCCTCCTGCCTCAACCTCCCAAAGTGCTAGGATTACAGGTGTGAGCCACCATGCCCAGCCTTATTAGACTTTAGAGCAAAGAAAGTTACCAGGAATAGAAAGGGACATTGAATAATGGAAGAAGGGTCATTACACCGGGAAGACATTATAATCCTAAATGTGTATTTGCCAAGCAACAGAACTGCAAAATGTGATGTAAAAATCATTGAAAGAAGAATAGCAAATCCTAGACTGTGAATTCTGCAGAGAGGAAAAAAAACTAAGAAAAAATTTAAAAGAATAGCAAATCCACACATTTGGAGACGTCAATGCCCCCTCTTAAAATTTTGTAGAACAAGGTCAGGTGCGGTGGCTCATCCCTGTAATCCCAAAAAATCTCAAAAAATAAAGTATCTAACTTAATGTTTATTGTATTCATGAGGTAGTGTCATTTATCTGTTATTTTGTGGATGTCCAGTTGTGCCTGTGCCATTTGTTGAGAAGATTATTTTTTCCCCTTCTGAATTGTCTTGGCACCATGTTGAAAATTAATTGACTAGCTATGAGGTTTCACTTCTGGACTCCCCATTCTATTCTACTTATCTGTTTATCTGTATGCCAGTACCCCACTATCTTGCTTACTGAGGCTCTGTGGTAAAATCTGAAATCAGGAGTATGAGTCCTTTCAACTCTCTTCTTTTTCAAGACCGGTTTGGCTCCTCAGGGACTGTTTAATTTCTTTTCTTTTTTTATTTTTATTTTTTGAGTTGGAGTTTCACTCTGTGACATGCTCCGGGCCAACACAGCCTCGACCTGCTGTCCTCAGGCAATTCTGCCTCAGCCTTCCAAGTAGCTGGAACAGGCACACACCACCACGCCCAGCTTTTTGTTGTTGTTGTTTAATTTATTGTAGAGATGAGGTCTCACCATGTTGCCCAGGCTGGTCTTGAACCAGTGGGCTCAGGCAGTCCTCTAGCCTCCGCCTCTCAAAGTGCTGAAATTATAGACATGAGCCACCGCGCCTGGCCAGTTAGACACTCTAAAGGGTGAATTTTATGGTATGTAAAGTATGTCAATAAAGCTTTTATTAAAATGTAGTGGCTTGATGCAAGAATAATTTGTTTTCTCTGTATTCTGAACGTGGGCAGGATTTAATAGGGATGACTAATCCCTCTAAGATTGCTTTACATGGTATTAGCTGGGGTCACTCATGTAACTGCATCTCGTCGGTTCTGCTGGGGCTAGAACATCAGATGCAGTTTGATTCCTGTTACTGCCACCTCAACTGGCAGCCTCTCTCTATGGTCTCTTGTCTTCAGAAGCTAGGTCAAGCTGCTTTACTTGGTGTCTGGATCCCAAGAGAGTGGAATGATCCTGGGCTTAAGAGTCCCAATATATCATTTCCATTACATTCTGTTGGTCACAAGACAGCCAGATTCAAGAAGGGAAACAGAACTCCCCCCCTTGATGGGAGAAGTGGCAGCCATGTCCAAGGATGGAAGGAATTGTTAGCGGCCACCTTTGAAAAAAGTCTACTGTAGCGGCAATTTGAAGTTGAAATAAAAGGATTTTTGCTTACTGCGATGAGAACTAAGTAATATGGGTTTTTTGTTTTTGTTTTGAGTCAGGATCTCACTGTCACCCAGGCTGGAGTGCAGTGGCTCGATCATAGCCACTGTAGCCTCTACCTGCTGGGCTCAAGCAATCCCGCATCAGCCCCCCAAGGAACTGGGACTACAGGTGCACGCCTCCATGCCCAGCTAATATTTTTGATTTACTATAGAGATGAAGTCTCGCCATGTTGCCCAGGCTGGTCTCAAACCTCTAGGCTCAGACAATCCCCTTGGTCAGTCTCTGAAAGTGCTGGGATCACAGGTGTGAGTCACCGTGCCTGGGTGAGAACTAAGTAATATGGAAAACCTTCCCCTCACAAAACACCTAGGAATTCTTCACGTAACAAGAGACCTTCTTTCCATAGCTGTACTCACATGAAAATAAGGAATAACTCCAGCTACAAATATGAATGTAGATACTGGAATGTTAAACTAGCAGTGAAGCTTTAGCTACCCTAAAGGCATTTGTTGATCACAAGGACTTAAATAGTGGGTTTCAAAGGCTAAAGGAAGGGACACAGGCTGTTTACCTACACAAGGTAGAGTGCTGGAACCAAACTCCCTTAGTGATGTTTCCTGGGATCACCCACCAAATACTTGCTCCTACCAATCCTTGCCCCAAGATCTGCTCCTGGGAGAGCCCACTCTAAAACAGTTGTCACCAGAAGGGTCCTAAGAGATGGATTCTCAGAACTGGATTCTGGAATTGGAAGACTTGCCAGCTGGCTGGCAGTAAGGACCCAGTTGCTGATGTTAGGGGTGGGCGGGGGGGAGGGGATGATAGATGGATGTGAATGATCTGCCATTCCTCTTGGTAGGAAATGGGGGTCTGCGCCTCTCCTAAGTTTGGGCTCTGTTGCTACTCTGACCAGACGTGATTCAGCCCAGGCTTTCAAAGACTGCCAGCTTCCCCACTTTCTGCACCTGAAACATTCTCCGGGAGCCTTGAGACACCACAGTAGAAGTTGCCAATCAAGACCACATACTGGGAAAGCCTGGGTGGGTGCTCTAGGTGACAGCCCCACTTAGCCCAGCCATCCCTGCAAAGATGCCAGATGTGTGAATGAAGTGACTTGGACCCCTCGGACCAGCCCATGGGCCAGCTGGATACCACTGAGTGACCTTGGTCAAGGCCACGTGGAGCAATGGAATCTCTTAGTTGAGCACAACCCAAATTCCTGACCCTCTAAATGATAAGATATAATAAAATGGTTATTGTCTTATGCAGTTCTTTTTTTTTTTTTAGTTGAAGTCTCACTCTGTTACCCAGGCTGGAGTGAAGTGGCACACTCATGGCCACTGCAGCCTCGACCTGCTGGGCTCAGGTGATCCCTCCACCTCAGCCTTCCAAATTGCTGGAACTATAGGCATGCGCCACCACATCCGGCTTATTTTTTTATCTATTGTAGAGATGAGGTCTTGCCAATTTGCCCAGGCTGGTCTCGAACCCCTGGGCTCAGGCAATTCTCACCTTTGCTTCCCAAAGTGCTGGGATTACAGGTGTGAGCCACTTGTGCCTGGCCTGCAGTTAAGCTCTGAGGCGATTTATTGCACAGCAACAGATAGCTAGAACGTGGTGACTAAACCTGGCCTGTTGAGTCATCACAATTACTCAGACTCATTTCTGCACTGATAGGGGAGTGGGTGTACTGGTTCATGCAATATTCCTAAGGTCTGAGCTACAAGGGACAATGGCAACCATAAGGAAAGTGGCATCAACGTGCTGAAGGATGAAAATAACAAGCTCCGGACAGCCATTGACATCTCACGGCCCAGGGTGAAAGCCAGGAGGGGCTTCCAGAGCAGTGTTTAAAGACTCTTGTGTCCTGCAGCCAGAGGGAGAACTGAGCTGGCCAAGGCCCAGAACTGGATGAGAACAGTGCGTTCTAAATCAGGCCAAATGGACAGCTCTGCTAAGACCTGTGCTCAAGTCAAGGTCACAGAAGGGAGGGAGTGCAGAGACAAAAGTGACCATCTTAGATGCTTATCCTCCATGTTGACTTCTGACCAGCCCTAGTCCCTGAAGGCCTCCTGATTCCTGCTTTATTTACCATCCCTAATGTCAGAACATGTCAATCTTTATGTGATCACACAAATTACAGGCTACAACACATATAACATCCTTGTCTGTCCTGCAGGGTTGCCTTTCATTGTCTTGCTCAGAGCACACATATTCTTTCCCTTTGGTATAAAAGCCTTAGATCTGGGAAGAAACAGTGCAGAGATCTACATGTCTTGCGACTGCCCAAGACCATGCATCTGTCTGTAAATTCCCTTAATAAATCACCCATGGGGAGACACCTCTTATCATCAAGGGTGCCTGAACGAAGCAATTTTGTATGCCTAACCCCTAACTGTACCCCATAATACCATAATTAAAAAAATTTAAAAAAATAAATAAATCACCCAATACCAACAAACCGTATTTATCTACCTCCTCCTTTGGTTTCTCAATTCTTTTGGGATCACTTTGTTTTTTGGTTTTTGTTTTTTTCTTTTCTTTTTTTTTTTTTTTTTTTGAGTTGGAGCCCCATTGCCTGGGCTGGAGTGCAGTGGCATGCTCACAGTCACTGCAGCCTTGACCTGCTGGGCTCAGGCAACCCTTCCGCCTCAGCCTTCCAAGCAGCTGGAACTACAGGCACGTGCCACCACGCCTGGTTAATTTTATGATTTATTGTAGAGACGAGGTCTCGCCAAGTTGCCCAGTCTGGTCTCGAATCCCTGGACTCAGGTAATCCTCTCACCTCGGCCTCCCAAAGTGCTGGGATTACAGGTTTGAGCCACCGCACCTGGTCATGGGGTCACTTTGTAATATGTCCTTTTCATGGTACAGAGTGGGACACTGCCACCTGGGGTGAGGATATCTGGGTAGATAAGTTCAAAAATCTTTTTTTTTTTTTAGTTGGGGTCTCACTCTGTTGTCCAGGCTGGAGTGCAGTGACACAATCATGGCTCACTGCAGCCTTGATCTCGTGGGCTCAAGCAATCCTTCATCCTCGGCCTCCCTTGTAGCTGGGACTACAGGCATGCGTCACATGCCTGACTAATAAAAATTTTGAACTCTAGATTCCCATGAATCTGCAGGAGTGGCCCATTCCCCCTTGTAAGAGGACAGTAGCCTCCTCTTACCTGGAGGCCACGCAAAGAACTCCCCCCCGCCCCACAAAAGTGGACACCTACCTTAAAGGTCTCTCCCTTCAAGATCTGCCCCCAATTTCTCTCTTTGCTTCTAGACCAATAACTAGGATCAAGACTCCTGTGGCCCAACTGGGGAAATCTTGTCCTTGCTATGGGAGGACAGAGATTGTCCACCTAAATTGCTGTGGACGATGGTCAACACATACCAGCAGGAACAAGGAGAACATACCCAAGAATGGGTCCTTGAGGGGCCGAAGGGGAGGGAGTAGGATATTAGGTTGGGCAAGGAAGAGGTTTTAGACACGGAGCCACTCTCCTGTGACTCAGGAGGTGACGTTCTGGCCAGTCCTGATATGTCACCGAAATGGTTCCTTGGAGCATGGAAGAAATGGTGGCACCTGGTGAATGAGAAGGAGATAACAGGATGGTCCCGGCAGGGTACCGAGAAGGGACAAAAGGCTTAAGGATGTGCTCGTGCAAGCATAGAATTATTATGTAAGACACGAGAAGCTAACTGACTGTGTTTCTAGAGGGAGACAGACCTGAGTCCAGGGATTCGAGACCAGCAAGAAGGAATTCACTAGTGAGGAGGCTGACCTCTGAGGCAGGATTGAAGAGGGCACAAACTGCCTTGGAGCTGAGCTCCCAGAGGTCAGCATGAGACAGGATTCTGGAGGGCAGAGGTTTGGTTGATGTAACCATCAAAATAGAAGCAAGACCAGAGTAGCAGCCAAGGAGTCTGGGCCCACAGGGTTCTGTGGCTAGTAGACCATAATGTTCCCAGGGACTTACGGCAACTATGCTGCTGCTTGCCTGCTATAACCAAAGAAAGATAAAAATGGGAACAGGATGCTAATGTCAACTGCTACTGAGAAAATCCCAATCTTTCACCCTACTTCCAGGCTTAAGCCAGTCCTCAGATCCAGAGGTCAATGACTGAAAGGGGGACTGGGCTCCCTTGAGAGAAATCCTATAATGCCACAGCAAATATCTGTAGTAGTAAACCCCCAATCCTTCCCCAAAAGAGTCAGCAGCCATTTCCATGAAGTAACTGTATTGTGGGAAAAAGGGAATAGCCGGGCTCGGTGGCTCAGCCTGTAATCCTGTGCTTTGGGAGGCCAAGGTGAGTGGATTGCCTGAGTCCGCGGGTTCGAGACCCGCCTGGGCAACTTGGTGAGACCTCATCTCTACAATAAATCAAAAAATTAGCCGGGTGTGGTAGCGCACGCCTGTAGTTCCAACTACTTGGAAGGCTGAGGCGGAAGCATCGCTGGAGCCCAGCAGGTCGAGGCTGCGGTGGCCGGGAGCGTGCCACTGCACTCCAGTCTGGGCAACGGAGTGAGACTACAACTCAAAAAAAAAAAAAAAGAAAAGAAAAAGGGAATACTAGATATTTCAAGGGCTGGTGGGTACATGGTCTGAGGACCTTTGGAGGTCAGGTAAGTGGAGTCCTTAAATTTTTTCCCTCCCCTGCCTACACTCGCTTCCTTGGTGACCGTACCCCCTCATAGCTTTCAATAACATCTATACATGGCCAGCTCCCAGGTGTGTTTCCCCAGGCCAGACATTTCAGATCTTCAGATGTCATACCTACCTGACATCTCTCCTGGGCTCTTTTTCTCTCTCTCTTTGTTTCTTTATGCAGAGACAAGGTCTTGCTATGTTGCCCAGGCTAGTCTCGAACTCCTAGACTCAAGCAATCCTCTTGCCTCAGCCTCCCAAGATACTGGGATTATAGATATAAGCTACCATGTCCGACCTCTCCTGATTTGTCTAAAGGACATCTCAACAGGCCCACAGTGAACTCCTGGCCTATCTGCCTTTTTCCACCTCAAGCCAGCTTCTCCTACAGTCTTCCAGTCTCAGTAAGAGGCAACAACATCCTCCTAGCTGCTCAAACCAAAAACTTCACAGCCATCTTGGATGTCTCTCTCTCTCTCTCTCTCTCACATTGCACATCCAATGTGTCAGCAAATCCTATTGGAATTCTTCAGAACATGCCCAGAAACACAACACCCCTTCCCACCTCCACTGCCACTTCCCTGGAGACCAGGCTCTCCTCTTTCCTCTGGATTATTGCTGTGGTGTCCGAAACACCTCCCTATTGCTGCCCTTGCCCTCCCACGGTCTAACTGCAATATAGCAGCCAAAGTAACACTGTTTATACATCACTCCTTTCTGCTCAAAATCCCACAGTGGCCCCATTACACTCAGTCACAGTTAAGGTGTTTCCAGTGGTCTACCGGATCCTCCAGGATCGACCAATTCTCCTGTTCCTCTCACAGATTCTTCCTCTGTCACTGTGCTCTAGCCACACCAGCCTTCTTGCTATTTCTCTACCACCTAAGGCAGGTTCCAGCCTCAGAGACTTTGCACTCGCCATTTCCTCTGCCCAGAATAGTTTTCCCCCCAAACACCTGAACGCCTGGTTCCCTCACTTGCTTCAAGTGTTTGTTCAAATGTCACTTCAGTGAGGCTTTAACTTTATTTACAGTTGTGACAGCTCTCCCCTTCCCACACTCCCTATCTTCTCTCATTCTTCTCCTCAGCACTTCCCACTGATGCTTATACATTATATTTTGCTTCTGTATATGTTTATCATTTTTCTCCCTAGTTAGAAGATAAACGCCAAGAAGGCGGATGTTGTTTCACCTCTGCACCTCCAGCTCTTAGGACCGTGCCTGCAGCACTTACTGCCATTTGTGGAAAGAGGGAACGACTGAATGAAGGAATGAATGAATGGCAAGTTGAGTTCGTACTAGTGAACGGCCCGAGTCAACGTCGACATTCATTCCCACATTCGTGGGCTAATTTTATTTATTTATTTATTTATTTATTTATTTATTTATTTATTTATTTATTTATTTGAGTTGGAGTCTCCCTCTGTCGCCCAGTGGCTGTTCCTGGCCACCGCAGCCTCGACCTGCTGGGCTCCGGCGATCCTTCCGCCTCCGCCTTCCAAGTAGCTCGAACTACAGGCGTGTGCTACCACGCCCGGCTAATTTTTGATTTATTGTAGAGATGAGGTCTCGCCAAGTTGCTCAGGCGGGTCTCGAAGCCTCGGGCTCAGGCAATCCACTCACCTCAGTCTCCCAAAGCGCGGGATTACAGGCTGAGCCACCGAGCCCGGCTCGTGCGCTAATTTTATCATGAGGAAATTAAGGTTGGGTCCTGGAGAGTCGGGAGCTAGAGAGGCGGGCCTGGAGCCAAAGGGCGGGGCACCCACGCGACGCCGTCGTCATGGAAACGCGCTCGCGCTCTGCGCGGAACTACAACTCCCAGCGGCCCCCGTGCTTCCGGTCGGCAAAATGGTGGCGCGCAGGAGGAAGCGTGCGGCGCGGGACGCTGAGGAGAGGATTCCGAGTCCCCCGGGCTACTCAGGTGAGGGGCTCTGGAACGCAAGGCGAGGGGGCTGTCAGGCTTCGCCGGGAGGTGGCTTGGTTGGCAGTGGCCGGGGCCTCCGGAGCGGCCGCAAGGTTGGTTATGAGTCCCGAGGCTCAGGGACTCACGAGGCGCCCGTTCGCGTTGTTCCGGGGCGCGTGGACCCATCCTGGTCCACGCTTCGCTGGGGTGAGCCCACCTCTATCCACAGTCTTCCCCCAGGACAAATTCGCCTCCTCCATCCCCCTCTCCCAGTTGAGCCCATCTCCTTCTCATCACTCCTTTGCCGTTCGGAGTCCAACCCCCATCAGCTCTCACCTGGTCGCTTATGGGCCCCCTTACTTGGTTGGTTGGTTGTCCTCCTATTCCTGACCCTGCTTCTGTCCTCCACTCAGGGGCCACAGTGTTCTTTCTGAAGTTAGGTTGAAATTAGATCATGTCTCACATGCCCGCTGATACTCCCACATCCACTGATCTCCAGTGGCTTTACAAGGTAGCTCCTAAAGCAAGAACCAGACTGCGTACCGGCTTGGCCCTTCTGGCTGGTGCTGACCTCAAGTTCTTTCTGTTCCTCTGGCACGTGCTCTTTCCACTCTTAGGGTCTTTTGCATTTGCTGCGTCCTGTTCCTAAGGCAGCTCTGTGCCTGACTGTTGCACCGTGTACTGCTTTCTCAAAGAGGCCATTCCTGATGGCCTACTGAAGGAAGCCCTCTGCCACCCCATCAACCTGCATGTTTCTTTCATATTTGATGCAGGCTTGTTTGCTTGCATATTCATTGTCTTTTCCCATCCTTATCACTTGTACTCTGAGGAAGAGGGGGAAAACAAACAGTCCCTAGCTTTATGAGTATTAGAATTTATAGGCATGCCAGCGATTAACCAAAGAGTATAGACTAATCCTGCATGGGGCGGGCGGGGGGGGGGGGGTGGTGGTGTATGGTAAGGCTCTTGTGAGGAAGTGGAGTTTGAGCTAAGCCTGAAGGTTGTGGGGAAGGAAGAGGGTAGAGTGCCAGGTAGAGTGTATGTGCGAGCCCCTGACTTATTGGAGGAACAGAGATTTCAGGGTGGCAGGGGAAGGATGGGGCAGGAAGAGGCTGAGATGGCAGGCTGGGTCAGGTGGGGCTTCAGCCATGGTTAGGATTTTGGTGTTTACTCCAAGAGCAGCAGGGTTTGAGCTTCCTTCTCATTGCATACTCCATCTGTAATAATTGCCCATTTGCTGGGCTCCGTGGCTCAGCCTGTAATCCCGCGCCTTGGGAGGCTGAGGTGAGTGGATTGCCTGAGCCCACGGGTTCGAGACCCACCCGGGCAAATTGGTGAGACCCATCTCTACAATAAAAAAAAAAAATGATTAGCCGGGCGTGGTAGCGCGCACCTGTAGTTCCAGCTACTTGGAAGGCTGAGGCGGAAGGATCGCCGGAGCCCAGCAGGTTGAGGCTGCGGTGGCCAGGAGCGGCCACTGCACTCCAGTCTGGGCGGACAGAGTGAGACTCCAACTCAAAAAATAATAATAATTGTCCATTTCCATCCTCTCTCCCTACTAGCTTGGGAGCCTTCTGGGCAGATTCTCTTGTTTGTTCACTCTCACAGTCTGCACAGGCTTTGCCAAGGGAGAGGGCTCAGTGATGGATGAATGAGCAAATGGACAGACAGATGGGACTAGAAAGGGACGTGAAGAGAAAGGAAATTGTGTGAATGCCTAGTTGGCCTCAGCTCAAGGTGGCCTGAACCTGACAACCCTATCATCCTTTGCCCTCCAATTTCACTTCCAGCTATTCCAATCAAGTTCTCTGAAAAACAGCAGGCTTCTCATTACCTCTACTTGAGAGCACACAGCGTTCGAGAAGGCACCAAGTCTACCTGGCCTCAGAAGCGTACCCTTTTTATCCTCAATGTGCCCCCATACTGCACAGAGGTGAGCTGGTGTCAGGGAGGGGACCTGTGGGCCTGGGTAGGGGTTTCCATGGTTCCTACCAAGTCCTTAGAGGTGGGAAGGAAGCAGCTAGTGGGCTCCAGAGGAGAGTGTCAAAGGTCTGCCTCTAACTCCTGTGACAGGGAACTGGCTTTTTAAAGGTTTTTTTTTTTTCTTTTCTGAGTCGGAATCTCACTCTGTTGCCTAGGCTGGAGTGCAGTGGCAAGCTCATGGCCACCACAGCCTTGACCTACTGGGCTCAGACAATCCTTCTGCCTCAGCCTTCCAAGTAGCTGGAACTACAGGTGTGTACCACGACAACCAGCTAAGTTTTTGATTTGTTGTAGAGATGAGGTCTCACCAAGTTTCCCAGGCTGGTCTCTAACCCTTGGGCTCAGGCAGTCCTCTCCCCTCCACCTCCCAAAGTGCTGGGATTACAGGTCTGAGCCACCATGCCCAGCTTATAGGTGTTTTTAAAAATACAACTCTAAAGCTGGGCTCGGTGGCTCAGCCTGTAATCCCGCGCCTTGGGAGGCTGAGGTGAGTGGATTGCCTGAGCCCGCGGGTTCGAGACCCGCCTGGGCAAGCGAGACCTCATCTCTACAATAAATCAAAAAATTAGCCGGGGTGGTAGCGCGCACCTGTAGTTCCAGCTACTTGGAAGGCTGAGGCGGAAGGATCGCCGGAGTCCAGCAGGTCGAGGCTGCGGTGGCCGGGAGCGGCCACTGCACTCCAGTCTGGGCGACAGAGTGAGACTCCAACTCAAAA
>CAUYQG010118575.1:0-18952 GCA_963574415.1 Tarsius wallacei | reverse complement strand
CTCACATGTAATCATTTCCTTCCTCTGCTTCAGACTATTTTGGGGGCTTCCCCAGGCCATTTGGGTAACATCTGAATCCCCTAGCCTGCTGTCCATGGTCGTCAGAGCCCATCTCTGGCTCATCTCTCCTAGCTCTTCTCTTGCCTGCCTCCATTCTCTTCTTCCAAGCTAACTCCATGGAGTTCTCAGAACACTGTGCTTGATCTCACCCCTGCCTTTACTCTGCTTAGCTACTCTCTCTCTCTCTCTCTCTCTCTCTTTTTTATTAAGTTGGAGTCTCACTCTATTACCCAAGTTGGAGTGCAGCGGTTCCATCACTGATCGCCACAGCCTTTACCTGCTGGGCTCAGGCAATCCTTCTGTCTCAGTCTCCTGTGTAGCTGGGACTATAGGTGTGCTTCACCATTCCCGGTTAATTTTTTTACTTTTTTGTAGAGACGAGGTCTTGCTGTGTTGCTCAGGCTGATCTTGAACTCCTGGACTCAAGCAATCCTCTCTCCTCGGCCTCCCAAAAGACTGAGATTATAGGTGTGAGCCACCATGCCCAGTCTTTAGTCGGTCTATGCCTGGGGGCCTTGAATCCAGCAGGTGGTCAGTAACCTTTGCTTTTAAATAAGAGTAGCGCATACCCATGCACACAATTCCAGCAGTATGGAAAGGAATCTGCTGAAAAAGTAAAAGCCTCCTTTGCTCTCCCTCCATATCCTTCTCACACAAAATTTCCACTGTCTATGTTTGTGCTGTCCAGGTCC
The DNA here is from genome assembly GCA_963574415.1 of Tarsius wallacei. Lineage (NCBI taxonomy): Eukaryota > Metazoa > Chordata > Mammalia > Primates > Tarsiidae > Tarsius > Tarsius wallacei. Next base: position 18,200 of record CAUYQG010118575.1, on the reverse strand, counting down.
ACAGGTGGCTGCATACATTTAAGTTAATCAAAATGATATACAATTTAAAATTTAATTCCTCAGTCACCCTGGCCACATTTTAAATACTCAGTAACCACATGTGGCTGGTGACTACCACATTGGTCAGCTCAGATTTAGAGAGTATTTCCATCATCACAAAAAGTTCTAATAGACAGCCCAGGCGTAGACTCCTATGTTCCCATCCAGGTGTGTGTGTGTGTGTGTGTGTGTGTGTGTGTGTGTGTGTGTGTTTGATAATTTCTTTTTTTTTTTTGAGTTGGAGTCTCACTCAGTCGCCCAGACTGAAGTGCAGTGGCTGCTCCTAGCCACCGCAACCTCGACCTGCTGGGCTCTGGCGATCCTTCCACCTCCGCCTTCCAAGTAGCTGGAACTACAGGCGTGCACTACCACGCCCGGCTAATTTTTTGATTTATTATAGAGATGAGGTCTCACCAAGTTGCCCAGGCGGGTCTCAAACCCGCGGGCTCAGGCAATTCACTCACCTCGGCCTCCCAAAGCGCGGGATTACAGGCTGAGCCACCAAGCCTGACGCAAATAGACTTTTAAGACCTCACCTCAAAAGGTCAAAGAGATAACGCAATGCTATGTTAGAGGAGACTTCACAAGGGGGTGAATATTAAAAGGTGAAGATCATTAGAAGCCATCTGGGAGGCTGGTTACCATGCCCTCTAAATCTGACCCAGGAGCTGTAAAATGAGAATGATAATGACCTCTACCTCACAGTGTTGGTGGAACGATTGAATGTCACCATGTATTCAAAATGATTGTTATCCAGTACTTGTTAAATGACTGCCAGGAATCCTTAATCATTCTATGTTCTCTCGGTTCTAACACAATGTGTGTGTGTGGGGGGGGGGGTGCGTGTACTGGGACACATTTGGCCACCCAAGGAAGCCTATGTACTGCTTCTAAGAATAATAATTTTTAATAAAAAAGTACTATCATATGATAAGAATACAAATTATATTGAAATATAGCCACCAAAATACTTTAAAATATATTTGTAATGTGCTAATATGTGCTTCTTTATTAAGGCATTAAATAATGAGACCCAATGGCATACTACTTTACTGTTATTAAATAGTTACCAAAATACCAAATACCAAATAAGCACAATGATATTTTGGGATATTTGGTGGAAAAGTAACAAGGTCTGACAATGGTAATGTGGTCTTTTGCCTACATTCATACTTGAAAGAAAGACTAAATTCTACTTAGACGATAGTGTAAGATGTAATTTTTTTTCCTCCAAGTTCGCAGTTCTTATAAACACTATCCATAACCCAATGGGGGTCACTGGACTCTGGGCAAAACTTCTTATCTTATGCTTTTTTAAAAATGGGAAGAAAGAAGAAAGGAAAGATAGTGCTAATATTTGATATCCCTTACCAATAAAAAATAATTTTCTTCCTACTAAATTTCCTACTGTACACAGGAATATCTATCTTCCATGGCTCTCTCATTTCAAAATGATCACTCTTTGAATTGGACATATACCTATATAATGCTTTCGTTTAAATGTATTTTAATGAATCTTTAGACCTAGATAAATGGATTTACAGAAGTGGTACATTAAAAGGCCATTTTAAGTTTGGGATCGAAAGGACCTTTAATTTATAGCTCCAAAAAATATCCATTCCATGGCTCAAAGATCCTTGTGGATTATAAAAGAGAAAACGACTAACAGAAAAGGAATTATTCACCACATTATTAAACATGACAAAAAGCTTCTGAATTAGAGCTTAAAACGGGCTATTTAAGATTCCAGCAATCCCTGGGACTTTGGCAACAAAAATGTTCAAAAGCCTTTTATAGTTGCTGTCAGATTTCTGTAAAGCATTTGAGATTCCTGTGAACTTATTTATATAACAAGCTAAAACCTGAAGCCGACTTGAAAGTCTTTCTATTCTAATTATGTAGAAATGGAAATGCCTAGAAATGATGTTCCGTGTTCTCCTAAGAATATCCTCCTGAAATGGTGGTTTCAGAACCGGGTATTTAGAAGAAGAGATGACAGTACAGCTGCTATGGCTTGCTATAAGGAGCAGTCACAGCGGATATACAAACTATAGTTTAGTAAAGCAGTTTCAAAGAACTGTCATTTAGCTATTCTCTCTGCAGCAGCACATTCTAAATGACTGCTCATATTGTTCCCTTCTGGCCTACTATAGTGGTTTATTTCTGAAGCTCTATAGTTCATGTGTAATCATGTAGCAAAATAATTCAGGATATAATGACCCACCAGGATCTCAGCTGATTGTGGTTCTTATCACAATACTGTTACTGATGCTCTGTGTGGCTTCCTAAGCCAACTCTTAACCTCTCTAGCTTCAGTATTGCAATCTGACATCCGGCCCCCCTGTGACAGAAGATCAGCATACACCCCAAGCTTGACATACTAGGAGATACTCCAAAGAAAAATAATGAGATGAGTTTGGGGGGAGAGTACTGTGCCTGATAGCTTCTAAAATGGCTGCTAATGAGCCCACCACCCCCTGCTATTCACACCACATCCTCTCTTTCTGTGAGGGTGGGAAGGGCCCAACATCTTCCTTTTAACAAACAATGTGATTTGTGTACTCCATCTTTCTCTCTGGCTATTCTCTCTGGCTTCATCAGATAAAGCAGGCTGCCCTATGGAGAGCCCCATGTAGCAAGGAACTGAGGCCCACAGTCCAACAACTCTGGAGGAACTGAATCCTGCCCACAACCATGTGAAGCTTGGAAGTAGAGGATCTCTAGTTCTCACAAGACACAGACACCAATATCAGACACCAAATGACTCCCTTGGGTCTCAGACCTAGCAAGAGAAGGTATGGGAAGGAAAATGAAACCACCTCTTTCCAGTTTCAAAGCCTGTAGTCACTGAGTCTCCAAACGCATCCTCCTGTTCCAAGGACCTGTTTGGAAGTTGGAACACGTTAGAAATGAAACAGCATGACTGATATAAACAGGGTTCTGACACAAGAGTAAAGAGAGAGAGGCAGAGTAGATGCAGAGGTGGGACCCTGTGCAAAAGTTTCTGTGCCAAGAACTCCTGAGTTCTAGCAGTCTGGTCCAGGTGGTTGTTGGGCACTGGAAGAGCAGAGAGAAGCATAAGGACTGAAGCACCTGTGAAAATCAGGTGGCCTCATCTCACACTTCCTGGTTTGAATCAGTTTTTACTTGATCCCAGGGTCTTTGAAGATATGATTAACTAAGGATCTCAGGGTGAAATCAACCTGTATTTAGAGTACCTTAGTTTTTGACTGGTGTTTTTTATAAGACAGAGGAGGAGAAGGTTTAAAGAGATATACAGGGAAAAGTCATGTGAAGACAGAGGCAAAGGCTGGAGCCAGGGTGCCAAAAGCCTAGGAATATCAGGAGTCACTAGGAGCTGGATGAGGCGAGGAAAGATTCTCCCCTAGAACTTTAAGAGAGAGTCGGCCCTGCCCACACCTTGATTTCAGATTTCTGGCCTCCAGAACTGTGAGAGAATACATTCCTGTTGTTTCAAGTCAAGTTTGTGGTAAATTTATTACAGCAAATAGGAAACAAATGCAAACGCTAGCGATACTAGTGATACTAATGTTCAGCTAGACATGACAGCCATCACCTGAAGCTAGCATGCCAAGTGAACCATTATTTAGATCAAATTAGGACTCAGGTGGAAATTGTTAGCGATGAGAACACTAGCTACAATAATCACAATAAAACAAAAACCATGGCCTTCAAAACAAAATATTAAGAACCCTATGGGTGAAAAAAAATCTCTTCTATAAGGTTGATGTGAGACATTTAATTAGAAATAAAAGGTATATACCAAGATGCATATGACACTGTAGTTGAATGTCATTTCCTGATTAGCACCTTGCCAGGCATGAAGCTGGATCTTCAACAAGTGGGAATTTCCCTTCAGGAATAAAAATTAAGGAGCCCAAGAAAAAATCAGTAGTGTTATCCTAACTTGGATGCTAGTTGCCATCTACTTCTCTTGAAGTCTTTCTTTTTTTTTTTTTTTTTAACTTTTATAGGCAAATATGTATAGTAAATCCTGTTCTAAGGAAGCCTTAGAAGCCAGTATAAGGGCATATCATTCTTACAACAAAACAGTGTGAAACAGTAAGATTATTTTATCTATGACTTGATAATTAGATGTAATTAAATTGTTGGCCAAGATATCCCATACCCGAGCAATTATAAATACCAACTAATGAAGACAGGAAATCAAAGAATGAATGCTGAATGATATCAGTAGACATATCAGAAAACATCAAGAAAAGCTTTCTATGAAGAAAAAAGTGTGCAGCTCTTTTAAAAGAGAACTTCCATAGTCATAAAGTGAAATTGAAAAGTGCATTTTTTGTTTATTGACTCTATTTCAAATGGCTATTATTAAATTCTGATAGTCAATTAAAAAACATTCCCCCAACTAGAAATCTGCTGAAGTATATATGTATAAGCATGCATAAATATATTATAAACTATTGAATAGAAACATTAAAACATTCTCCATAGCAACCCTAAATCAAACTGATATTTCATTTCGGGTCCCTTGATGCCAATACATATAGTACATTAAACCCACAGCTTTCAAAGCATAAAAATGCCTTTGAAAACATAAGTAATCTAGAGATGATGTTCAAATATAGCATGATATACACCTTGGTTTATAGTTATTATTTTCCCAAGATTACATTTGTATGAGAAAACTGTTGTCTAAATATGATATTGGGTCATAATTCTAATGATGAAGAGAGAAATTTTGACTTTGAAAATTCTGACGATTGGGGTTTCTATACCCATAGTAGTAACAGATTACTCCTATCTAACTTGCACTTTACCAAAAAAGCTCAAGTCAAAGATTACAGAACTTATAAACAATAAAAGTTAAGGAGAAAGGACATGGGAGCTAACCAAGAAGAGAAGAGGATTAAGATTCTAGTTATGCCTTAAAAGTCACTGGCCTCATGAAAGGAGACTAAGCATATACTTTATCGACCTTTCCAGACAGCAGACAATGTTTAATAAATGTCTGTTAATAGGGAAGGAGGTCAGGAATAGATCTGAAGCTCACCTAACTATAGGTTTTCTTCCAGATATTGTAGGACAGAGGGGAAGAGACTAAAATTCACCTGCTCGTTAGACTAGGAAATGAAGCAATCCCTTGTTTAATATTGAGAAAGTGTAGCTCTCAGTCTGTTCCCCTCCAAGGATTTAGGGAAAATCAACAGTGCTCACTAAAAAGAACCAACCTAGATAAAGAATAATGGGGGATTTAAGGGTTCACAAAATGTACTTAAAAGTTCAGAAATAGGGCTTCCAAATCACACCAATGAAGTTTTACATGAATTAAGTCCTATTTTGACCTAAGATCCATTACCATGGAAGGCAAACCAAAATCTTAAAAACAATATTAGTTCAGAATGTAAACTTTGCCTCAGGAGGTGCCACAGAAGTCACTAGAAGGTAAAACTACGGCAAATTACATTTTAAAAAGCAATCCCAGCAATATGTTCTACTCCGAAACCATAAATTCCCTTTGAACCAAGATTTGTTATGAGTTCTTTTCAATACCTTTCCATGAGCAACACAACACCATTTCTTCAGGAGCCCAAAAGGGAATCTACAATACTTTAAAAAGCTCAAGGGAAAGAATTCGGAGTCGTAGCCTTCGTTATTGTTGAAAAGAAATGCTAGCAAGTTCCCTGCATTAAAATAGACCATGCAGAACAATTCTGGTGAAATAAGATAAATAACATAACAAACTCACTCTTGCACGTCCAAGTGTACTTTTGAGATCTGAAATGCATTTGATGCATTGAAACATGAAATCATCAAATTCTACAGCTGGAAGAGACCTCTGAGATGAATCATTCGAGAGCCCTCCAGAGGAGCCAAAGTTTCAGCAAATGTGAAGAAGGTAACCAAGGTCACAAGTTAGTTGGCAGCAGAATTTGGACCAGAATACTGATCCCATTTCACTATACCACACTGTTAATCTCTAAACACTAACAGGCATGAATGCACAGTGAGTACAATCATATGGTGTGTCTAAAATAACAAATACAAAAGTGAACTTACAGCCTCAGTTAAATTGTTTTCCCCCCAACATACAAAACATTTCTTTTAGCACACAGATCCCTGATGTTGCCCCGTCTAGCCACACCCATTTCCCTTCCACCCCTGCCCTAGCTCCCTTACCCATCCTTAACCACTACCAACCACTGATCCGTTCTCCATTTCTATACTTTTGTCAATTTAAGAATGTTAAATACATGGAATCATACAACATGTAACCTTTTGAAATTGGCTTTTTTCGCTCACCAAAACTCTCTGGAAATGACTTAAGTTGTGTGTATTAATAGTTCATTCTCGTAGTCTCTATAGTATGGATGTACCACAGCTCATGTAACTATTCACCTACTGAAGGACATCTGGGTTGCTTCTAATTTTTGATTATTATGAATAAAACTGCTATGAACATTCATTTTAGAGTCTTTTATAGTTCTAATTTTTCATCTTCCTGGGATAAATGCTCATGATTGTGAATGCTAGGTTGTGTCTTAGTTTATTTGCAAAGGATCGCCAGAGCCCAGCAGGTCGAGGCTGCGGTGGCCGGGAGCGGCCACTGCGCTCCAGTCTGGGCGACAGAGTGAGACTCCAACTCAAAAAAAAAAAAGAATATGTGAGTAGCCAGGCACAGTATCGCAAGCCTATAGTCTCAGCAACTTATGAGGCTGAGGTGGGAGGATTGCTTGAGCCCAGGAGTTCAAGGCTGCAGTGATCTACGATCGTGCCACTGTACTCCAGTCTAGGCAATACAGTGAAACTCCATCTCTCAAACACACACACACACACATACACACACACACAACCCCTGAGGCTGGTGAATTTACAAGAAAAGAAATTCATTTGGATCACTGTTCTGCAGGCGGCACAAGAAGCAATGTGCCAACGTCTACTTTTGATGAGAGCCTCAGGAAGCTTCCACTCATGGTGGAAGGTAAAGAGAAGCCAGTGTGTACAGCTCACACAGCGAGAGAAGCAGCAGGAAAAAGGGAGAGGGCATCAGCCTCTTTTTACAACCAGCTCTTGGTGGAACATTTGTGGGAACTAATAAAGTGAAAGGAATTACCACCAAGACAGCACCAAGCCATTCATGAGGGGTCCCCCTCATGACTCAGACAACCTTCCATCAGGCCTCACCTCCAACACAGGAGATCAAATTTCGACATGAGGTTTGGGGGGACAAATATCCATAGTATAGCAGGTTGTATGACAGTTGTATGTTTAGTTTTTAAGAAACTACTAAATTTTTTTCCAGAGTGACTATCACCTTACATTCTTACCAGCAAAGGTACAAAAGCAATTCAGTAAAGGATACATAGTTTTTACAAAGAATGGTGCTAAGCAATTGGAAATACACAGGAAGGAGGAGACAAGGAGGGGGAGGGGGAGGAGAAAGAGGAAGAGGAGAATAAACTACCAAAATCTCACAACTTGCACAAAAATCAATTCAAAATGGATCACGTGATTCGTTTTCCCCACATCCTCACCAGCATTTAGTGTTGTCATTATTTTTATATTAGCCATTCTGATAGATGTGCGGTGATATTTCATTTGGTTTTAATTAGTATTTTCTTTATTGCTAATGATGTAGAACATCTTTTTTTATGTATTTATTTGGTGAAATGGCTGTCCATGTCTTTTGCTCATTTTTTTAACTGGGTTGTCTTTTTTTGTTGTGATTTCAGAGTTCATTAAAAATGCTAGTCCTTTGTTGGATACATAATTTTCAAATATTTTCTTTCAGTCTATAGTTTGACCTTTTAGTCTTTTAACAGGGTCTTTCACAGACCAAAAATTTTTGATTTTCAAAAAGTCAAATTCATCAACTTTTTCTTTTATGGCTCATGCTTTTGATGTCAAGTCTAACAACTCTTTGCCTAGACATAGATTCCAAAATACTTTTTCCCTACATCATTTTCTAAAAGTTTTAGAGTTTTATATTTAAATCTGTGAACCATTTTGAGTTAGGTTTGTGCAAGGTGTGAGGTTTAGGTTAAGATCGTATTTTTCCTATAAATGTCTAACTGAACCATTTGTTGAAAAGGTTACTCTTTCTCTACTGAAGTTTTTTTGTACTTTTGTTTTAAAAAGTTACCTAGGCATATTTGTATAGGTCTACTTTTGAGTTTTCTATTCTGTTGCATTTATCTATGTATCTATATCTCTGTCAATGACACACAGTCATAATTACTATAAGTACACAATAAGTCTTGCAATTGGATAGACTGATTCCTACCACCTTACTCTTTTTCAAAACGGTTTCAGTTATTCTAGTTCTTATACCTTTAAATATAAATTTTATATTTAAAGAATGATCTTGTCTATATTTTAAAAAAAATTTTGGTGGTATTTTGATAGGAATTACATTAAAACTGGATATTGATTTGGGTAGAATTGATATCTGTACTTTGATGAATCTTCCAACCTGTGAAAACAGTATCTCTCTCCATTTATCTAGATTGCCTTTGCTTCCTTTCATTAGCATTTTGTAGTTTTCAGCATACAAGTTTTGTATGTGTTTTGATAGTTTTACAACTTATAATTTTTTTGAGTGTTCATTAAAGGCACTGTGCTTTTAATTTGGTATCCATGTGTCCATCGCTAGTATAAAGAAATATAGTTGATTTCTGTGTGCTGATCTTATATCCTGTGGCCTTGCCGAACACATCTGTTATTTCCAGGATTTTTTTAAAAAGATTCCTCGGGCCGGGCTCGGTGGCTTAGCCTGTAATCCTGTGCTTTGGGAGGCCGAGGTGAGTGAATTGCCTGAGCCCGCGGGTTTGTGACCCGCCTGGGCAACTTGGCAAGACCTCATCTCTACAATAAATAAAAAAAATTAGCCGGGCGTGATGGTGCACGACTGTAGTTCCAGCTACTTGGAAGGCTGAGGCAGAAGGATCGCCGGAGCCCAGCAGGTCGAGGCTGCGGTGGGGAGCATGCCACTGCACTCCAGTCTGGGCGACAGAGTGAGACTCCAACTCAAAAAAAAAAAAAAAAGATTTCTTAAAGTTTTCTATGTATTACTTGCAAGCAAGATATCTGTAAATATGGGTAGTTTTACTTCTTCCTCTCCAATCTGTACGTCTTTTATTTCCTTTGTCTTGCCGTATTGTGCTGGCAAGATAAAATGAAAGTATTAGAAATACTAGAAGCTGTATGGGGGGAATGAAAAATCAAAGCATTTTTCCTACTCTCACACACTACTCAACACAACACTTCTGACACCAGATTCTCCAGCAGACACTAACTGGTATCCTCTAATTCAATTCAACTCTGACACCTACCTGGAGATATTGTCAGATTGCACAGGTTAAAGGCTCAGTTCCGTAAGACTGCCCCACTTTACATTACAGTTGTACACCCCAGGGTGTATGTGGTTCTGACTGACCTGCAACAAATCAGGGTTCATACGACCCCCTTCCTGGGTTTGATAATTTCTTAGAGTGGCTCACAGAACTCAGAGAAACACCTGACTTACACAGATTAGCAACTTGGTGGAAGAGATGTGCAGAGTAAGGTATGTGGGAAGGGGGCACCGTTCTGGGAAGGAGCTCCCTCTGGGTACACCACTCTTCAGGAACTATCATTTGATGTGTTCAGCTATCTGGAATGTCTCCAAATTCTGTACTTTGGGGTGTGTATGGAGGTTTCATTATGTACAAATAATTGATTACATCATTAGCTATTGATGATCAACTTGACCTTCAGCATTCCTCCCTTCCCTAGAGTCAGGATGGGAGGAACTTGAAAGTTCAGATCCTCACACCACGTGGTTGGTTCCCTGTGGCACTCAGCTCCCAGCTCCCATCCTGAGGTTCCCAGGGGCCCCAGCCACTAGTCACCTCATTAGTATACAAAAGACACTTTTATCATTCTGGAGATTCATAGGGTTTTAGGAGCTGTGTAACAAGAAGCAAGAGCAGAGGTCAAATACATCACAGAAGTATTAGATCTCCCAACACTGTGTTGAATACCCTGGTAAGAATGAACATCTTTGATTTTTTCTCAGTCTTAATGAGTAAGCATTCAGTCTCACCATGAGTATGATGTTACCTGTCGGATTTTTGCAGACATTCTCTATCAAGTTAAAGAAATTCCCTTCTTTTCCTAGGTTTCTTTTTTTAAATCATAAATGGGTGTTGAATATTGCGAACTGCTTTTTCTGCATGAATTGATGTAATTTTGTGATTTTTCATTCTTACCCTATTAATGTGTGTGAAATTAAATCATTCAAACTTAAAATAATTCAAACCCAAGCTGTTAAATTATCCTGAGCTTTTAGAGGAATGTGGACATGCAGCCTGAGTCACACGCATACAGCTACAACTTCTGCCTTTTTTCCTGTGTACAATTAGAAGGAACAAGTAGAACTAGAGGTAAGACCCTCCACTCCCACATCACTGCCCCTTCTCATAGAGTAATAAAGTCACCTTTCTCAGAATGTAGCAATCTGTAGCCAATTAAATCACTGTGGCGTATACACTGGTCTTGTATGAAAAATGCTGTAATCCTGCTAGAACTCTCAGTTCCTGCGTATATAAGTGTAACCTTGACTTCTCCACTTTGGAATGCTGACTCCATTCATTTGGAATGCTTCCAGGTGGCTATCCTCAAACTTTGTACTGGAATAAACTCTATACTTAGTCATATTATCTGATTCTTATTATTTAAGGTTGACATGTGGTAGATTCGATTGTTTGATTTTCAAATAAGACCCATTTGGTCATGTGTATAGTTCTTTTTATAAATTGCTGAATTCTTTGCTAACATTTTCTTTTTTTTTTTTTTAATATAAGCAGAGAGTTTATTTGGGCCAAGCTTAAAAAGGGATCTAAGCACCTTGTCTCTCTCCATAGAGACAGACTCAGGTTGGAAAAGAGGAGAGTGAGAGAGAGTGAGAAAAAATAATAGGTACCAGAATCCCAGCCAGGTCAAAATGTTAGGTCAGACCAGGTGGGGCTGTGTGATTTGGTGCCACGCAAAAGATGCAAAGAATTCCATAGAAGTTAGCTTGGAAAATATAATTTATTTATTCTCCCCCTCCCCCATGGAAAATATAATTTATAAGAAAGTAAATTGGGGAGCAAGAGAGAGAGAAGATTCACGTCTCTGAGGCAGAGGAGAAGACCGAAGCTGGGAAACATGGCATCCATAGCTCAAAAAGCCATGTGGACCATCCATACCAGAGTTTAACAAAGCCTGCTAACATTTTCTTAAGAATTTTTGACATCTATATTTATGAGAGATATTAGTCTACAGTTTTCTTTTTTTCTTTTTGATATTGGGAAGTATAGCTTCAAAAATTGTAAATGAATAGCTTTTCTCATCTGAGAAGGTCTTGATTTCTTCTTCATTCATGAAGGACATTTTCACTAGATCATACATTTTGGTTTAGCCAGGCGTGGTGGCAAGCACTTGCAGTCATAGCTACTCCAGAGGCTGAGGCAGGAGGATCTCTTGAGCCCAGGAATTTGAGGTTACAGTGAGCTATGATTGTACCAATGCACTCCAGCCAGGGTGACAGAGCGAGACCCTGCTACAAAAAAAAAAAAAAAAAAAATTCTGGGTTGATACTTTTATTTCAGTACTTAAAAATATAGTGCCACTTCCACCTATCTGGAAAAGTTGGTCTCCTTAATGTTGGGCAGTGGAGAAAGTCCTGGCTCTCCAATATGTCTCTTCTGATATAATCCCTATGAGAAGGAAAAGGACACTTTACTATCAGTAAAGGTAGAAATGCAGCCTCCACATGAATTTATTACCACCCAACGGACATGAAAGTCCTGAGTCCCTAACTTGGCTTTCTTTAATACTAACCTGACGGGGAGGCTGGAGTATCTCATTATATCCAAAGTAGAAGTTGAGATTCCCGCTTGGCCTTTGTTGCTAGGGGTGACCACAAGTTGATGGTGTGTGTGTGTGCAGTGTTAGGCTGGAGTAGAGCAGACATTATCTAAAAGTTTTCTGTACTGCTAGACTGCCCCTTTCCTAGTCCTTCAGCTACAGCGAGCAGGCTTTTGCTGTAACCTTTTTTTGCCTGTGCCCCTGGCAGTCAAAGGTTGTCAGCTTCTTTAATTCCAAGGCTAGGATATCTCAGGCAAAAATAACATCAAAGGAATTCATTATTATATTGCTTCTTGTGTTTCCAGGTCTGTAGCTGGTAGAACTTCTTCTCTCCAACTTTCAGAATTTTTTCATGCTTGTCTTATATATAACATCCAGGATTTTTCATTGTCCCGAGAAAGAGAAAAAGCAAAAACTACTTCTACTCATATTTCATCCTCCCAGAAGTGGAAGTCCCTTTGTTTTTACCTTTGTTTTTAAACAAGTATTTTTGGTTTTTTTTTCACTGTTATCTCACCAGATTTTATCATAGAAGAGAGTTTAAGACAAAGGAGAAGAATAACTGAACAATTATGAGAGAACATCACAGCTTCACTTGAGAAGAAGCAAAGGAAGAAAGAAAGTGGGTAGAATTGAAGTCAAAAGACTCAAGTTCTTAGCAGAATGTGATGGTGCATGCCTGTAGTTCCAGCTGCTTGGAAGGCTGAGGCAGAAGGATTGCCTGAACCCAGCAGGTTGAGGCTGTGGTGGCCTTGAGTATGCCACTGCACTCCAGCCTGGATGACAGAGTAAGATTCCATCTCAAAAAAAACCCAAAAAAACCCTTAAGTTCTAATGAAGAATTGTCACCTAACAGTCTTGCAACTCTAAGTCACTTGCAACTCTAAGTCATTCAGTTAGCCTTTTTTTTCTTCTGTAAGATGAGAATGATATTGCCTAGATGCCCTTTCACAGTTGTGATAGTATAAGATGACATAGAATATGGAATGATGTTTTATCCATTTTTAGTCATAGAATTTAAAAAAGGATATTATTTCATTCTGATGATGGATTCCCTGCCTACTGCCCACCTACTCCAACAAAACCCAGTCATTTCCAGCTCTTTGGCATTGTTCCAGCTACTATTGATTCACTTGTACAAACTAGAAATACACATTTTGGGAACCTGATTCCCCCCATTCCCCACCAGTGTAATAAGAATATCAAAGTCCTGCTGCTGTACTTATGGACAACTCTCAAATATGTATACTTTGCTCCATCAGCCCTAGATCCAGCCCCCATACTTTCTAACCTCTATTAGAATAGTCATCTCGCAAATTTCCCTCGTTCCAAACTCTTCTCTAGAAAGCAGCTAGATCATTATCATCTTTCTTTTTTTTTTTTTTTAGTTGGAGTCTCATTCTGTCACCCAGGCTGGAATGCAGTGGCACACTCACGGCCAACCCAGCGTCGACCTGCTGGGCTCAGGAGATCCTTCCGCCTCAGTCTTCCAAGTAGCTGGAACTATAGGCACATGCTACCACGCCCGGCTAATTTTTGATTTATTGTAGAGATGAGGTAGCTCATCTTTCAAGTACCCAAATTATCTCTCCCAAAGCCATTCTAGAGTCCACTAGTTTCCTAGATTCCATTTGGACTTCTCCCTTCTAAGGAATTCCATTTGTCCATTCATTGAAACAACTGAAATGGTTTTCTTTCATTTATTCTAAAACAAAAATCTTCTCTAAAAGCATTATTCTGAAACTCTTTCTATAGCTTTATGATCAACACATAAAACAGTGTTTTAAATAGAAAAATAATTTTGTGACATATGGCATTGCTTTATAAGGACAAGAAGAAAAACTGCAAATGTATAGTCGAGTTAGTGTGTTTCACCAGAGTCTTACATACATACAAATTACTTGAGAATAGAAATATCAACCATAACTTTCAAACCTGCACTATGACTCATGAAACAGATAAGCCGTACCTAACCAAGCTATGATGTTTGACTAAACCTAAACTTTTTCATCACAAGTCCTTTCAGCCTCATGTGCTCAACTCACACTCATAAACTCTGTTCCTGAAACTGCCTAGTTGACAAATTCTGACCAATGTCTACTACTAGTAGGATCATTTTGTGACTGGCTCACACTCCCAAAACCTTCTAGTACGCCTTCCCTAGTTCTCCCTTTTGAGACAACCTACGACCTTCCTGGTGAGGGTTCACCCTTGCTGCAGGAGGCTCATACGTAACTTGCCTTAGAATCTAAGTATTTTTCTGATGTTCTTTAATTGAATATAGCAAAATAAACACCTAGGATAGCTAACAAAGAGTTCACACCTAACTTTTAACAGCTATTTCGTCTAGTTAGAGGAGAAGGACTAAGAAGTAGGGATCAGGGTGTAGAGGGACGGATTACTCTTATTTTTCTGTAGCGTTTGAAGCTCAAACAATGAAAACGCATCCATATATTACTTCTGTGGTTTTAAAAACATACATTAAATGCTAAATACACAGCCTGTCAATTAAAAGCTGTAAGAGTAATCTTATTTTTTAAAATGTTGGCTCTCAGGAGATAATTAAATGCCCACATTGACTAACTGTTTTTAAGGTGTTTATGATTCAATGTCAGACTAATATTTTTCCCCTCTATTTTAATTGTTTTTTAAAAGAAGTATCAGGAGGTTCCAATTAGAAATTAACTGAAGGCCACTTTGAATCAATATGCTCTGGGAATTAAATGATGCTGTTTTTGTGTTTTTCTTTTTGAAGGTACTGGTCATTCTTTTTTTTTTTTAATCACTAAGCATTCAAGGAAATTTGGTATTTACTAGAGAAGCAAGAAATACAACTTGTGACCAAATGTGTATAGCTTCAGTGTAGGATGCTCTTCTTGGCTCTTCTCCTAGCATATTTAATCAACAGAATATTCACTGATTGTTTTCTTTAATCTCTCCCGCAACAGGCCTATTCCAACCCTGAGTGATTTCTCCTGTCTTAGGTCTTCAGAAAACACCCTGAAAAACACAACTAAGTACTTGTTTATATATGTTACCATATTTTCTCTTTCTTCATGCCTCACTTTTTATTTTAGAAAATACCTCTATAACAGTTTAGTGATCATTACAGTGCCTAAGATGTCTTGAACTAACAGCTATTCAGAAGAAAACAAAGTAACAAATTTGGTAACAATATGAGTAACCACATTGCAGAAGAATTCTGAAATGTGACTTCCCATTTCAAAGGTTTTCTTCACTATTCTCCAGTCTTCCAAGAGTCATGTTTCACTGACATCTAACTCATATATACCCCTGACTTCAGAATATTCTGAGGCTGAGTTCTTTCATCAAAGTTAATTGGTAGAAAGTGTCACCAGAAAATTCCATCTGATTGAAAACCAAACTGAAATGGCGAGGCTGAAATGGGTGATGATCTGAAATTCTCATCAAGTAGTACTTTAAGGTATCGCAGACAAGATTTCCTTGAGCTGGAAACAGCTTTGATGCCATCAGCCTTACACTAGGATCAAAAAACAATTTTCAACATTTATTGCAAGCTTTGTTAATAAGTTTCTTCCTTCTTCGTCACAGTTATTTTAAAAAAGAAGAAAAAACCTTTAATATTTTTGATCCATAGGCATAAAGCTAGGAAGGACTGAAATTTCAGGCAAATTGGAGATACATTGTTACAATATTGTCATCAAGACTGATAATTGGCAAACCTGGAAACTGCCTTCTCCCAAAGCAAACAGAGCCTGGAGTAATGACAACTTCAACAAAAAAAAATTAGCTTGTAATAGAGACTTATCAGAAGAATCTATTTCCATTCATGTCTAAGCATGACATCCAAATTCCTACTGCCATAGGAATGCCATAGGCATTTTTACCGGCTTACAAGAGGGTGCAGGATGGCTAATCGGTTTTAGTTTACAGAAAAGGCTAATGGATTTCAGCTTTCTTGCCAGCCTTAATTGCCAACTGCTGCCTGCAACACAGTGAAGAGGAATTCTGAAGCTGCTTCTGGGTTTTTTGGAAGAGAGCAACACAGTCTCTCAGCAATGTAAACCAGTATGACAAACCAGCGCTCACTAATGGTTCTGGTCCATCTCTCATTCTGGACACATGGAAGGTTATGCTCCAGAGCCTCTTTGCAGTTGGACAGGGCCACATGACTAGTTCTGACTCACAGGCAGTGAACAGTGGTAATGTGTGCCACTTCGCAGTCCATATATGATAGTCCATGCTTCTCATCCCAAATGCTGAAACCTTGAGATATAGGTGCCATAAGACAACAATAGACAAAAATCCTGAACGACCCATTGGAGAAGAGCTGCCCTGGAGGATTGCCAGGCACTACTGTGGGCTTTGTAAAAATGAGAAATAAATCAAAATTAGTCAAGTCACTGCAATTTTCATATTACTTGTTATTGCATTATAACCCAGCCTACTCTGACTTGTACACACAGCTCTCGGGTAAGGGATTGGAGGTGGGTGTGTCCAGTACTTAGCACTTCTTAGAGGATAGCAGATTTATGGGCAGAAATACTGGCTGATCTTACCTTTAAGACACCCACCAACATCATGGTGAGTTTCCAACTAGTGTGATGGGAATTCTTGTATCCTCACATAGCTTACTTTCATTTTGATAACTACTCATTGTGACCTGCAGCTTGGCTTTTGCCTGTCTCCTTTATCCCTCTACTTCTTTACTTAAGCAGTACATGTCCAGAGCATGCCTATCCCATCATATTAATAAATACACCTCCCTCTGAAAAGCAAAAGTTAATTTTTGTGGCTCTTTTCAATGTTTTTCAACACACACTAGCACATTAAATTTTTAAGTGTTTCAGTCAAGGGGTCACCAGAGTTAGCCTGTATTTTGACAAATGAATCTACAATTGCTGCCAATTTCATCAAGAAGATTCCTTTACTTTTAGCAGATCTGTATGAGCAGGACTCCTGCCAAAAAAAAAAGTATCTATGTCATTGGAACAAATGGCCACCACCTCAGGAACGAAAGTTTATGCTTCCACAGCACTTACTAGATGTCAAAAACTGTTCTAGAAGGTTTACTGGTATCAATGTGTTTAATCCTTCCAATAATCACAGAGATCACTGCTACTTTGATACTCTAATTTTATAGATAAGTGTATACGTTTACATATTTACAAAAAGCATTACTCTTTTATCATCATAAAATAGAATAGAATTTCTCAGATGAAACATAGGATGAGCAGTTAAACTTCAGATAAATAACAAAAAACTTTCGGTATCAGTTATGTGCCAAATATTTCATGGGGCATACTTACTCTAAAAATATTTTTACTGTTTATCTGAAACTCAAATTTAGCTGGACCCTTGTATTATTTGCTAAATCAGGCAATGCTAAATTAGAAGCTAGCTCTGACATTTTAATCAATACTCAAAATCTTTAACTTTATTAAGCAACCAGGCTAAACTAATTGTACATGTCTCCATCAAAGAATGCTAAAGCTAAAGAAAAAAAATCTCTGAATCTAGTCTACTGTAAAAATAAAATATCAAAAATAATTTTAGTACAAACATTTGTTTTTCTTTCCTACTATCCAGCCTATGGAATTTTTTTAGAAGGATCCAAATGTTGATAGATCAATTCTGCCAGTTGTCACCTTTTATATCTAATAAATACGCCTCCCTCTGAGGCGTTCCACCTGAAAATTCTACCACCTATGAGTCTATAAGGCCTTCGCTTTGTTTGAATTTGGGATGGGGTTTGCATTTGCAAGAAAACACAGATAATTCTCTCTCTTTTTTTACTGTTCTAACATGGAACCTGCTAAAACAGAAGCATGACTATTCTAGCTCAGGCAGAGATGAAAGGACATAATAAATAGGAAACACTGCTCTCCCAGTGTATTACTGAAAAAGTACTTGTCAATCATTTGCAGTAAAGTGAATCAAAAATAATGCTTCCCAGGACAAGAGCATAGACTGAGTTTAAACATGCTGGGGACGAATCATGGAATAGGTGTAGGATAAAACCAAAATTTTCAAATCTAAGGTACCTTGGAATAAAGTACTTCCAGAGACTCTCAATAATATTACTTTAAACCGGGCTCAGTGGCTCAGCCTGTAATCCCGCACTTTGGGAGGCTGAGGTGAGTGGATTGCCTGAGCCCGCGGGTTCGAGACCTGCCTGGGCAACTTGGCGAGACCTCATCTCTACAATAAATCAAAAATTAGCCAGGCGTGGTAGCGTGCACCTGTAGTTCTGGCTACTTGGAAGGCTGAGGCAGAAGGATCGCAGGAGCCCAGCAGGTCAA
>CAUYQG010118574.1:0-25412 GCA_963574415.1 Tarsius wallacei | reverse complement strand
TTCTGTGTCTGTGGGAGGGGGCCCTAGCAGAGGGGGAGAGGTGTCTCACTGAATTTCGGATAATCTACTCTGTTTGGACATCTCAGATTCTCACAGGATTTCAGATAAGCCCAATACTATTATTCCAGATGCAGCAGAAGGGACAGAGAAAAAAAAAAGAAAGCAGGCACCATGGCAACCTGGTAACTTCATGCACAGGCCAATGTAGAGACAATTGGGTAGTGAGTACTGTCTTTGTAGGAGCATTCTTGGAGTTTGAGTGTGTGTGTGTGTGTGATTGAGACATATCACAGATATGAAGTGAGTCTCTATCTGTAATTTCTTCCTCCCGTGAAGGAAATTACTGGAGGTGGTTGAAGCAAATCTCAGGGTGCCCAAGAAACCTTCATGAGGGCTGGGGGATGTTGAGTGCATAGATTAACTCAGGCATAGACATCAACCAGGTAATATAAGAAACTCTGAGTAATTGGGGTTAAGTATTGACGTTAGCTGAGAATGGAGATTAAAAATCCTAGGCCTAGGGAACACAAGAAAGGGTGAGATTAAATATTCTTCCTCTAACATTACCACAGATCATCTATTGGGGAAATGTTGAGGGCTTGGGGGGGCGTAGCCTTTGTAACAAGAACAAGGGGAATGATCAGGAGGGCTGCAATGTCTATATGGAAACTGGAACTTTCTCTAGGACTGGACATTCAGTCAGTAGAGCAAGAGTACTCAAATGTAGTACCTGAATGGAAGAATAATGGTCAAAAGGATATGAGAAAAATGTAGGAACTGAAAGGGTTGATAATTAAGGGAATCACAATATCAGTCCTGAGGTCTCAGAATGTCTCTAAGCCTTTTGAGTCTCAATAAAAGAAGAAACCTCAACTGCCCCTGAGAAAATAAAACTGACAACACTCCAGGTGAATATTAGGATGCTGGAACCCAAATTGATTTTTTTAATTAACACAAGGAAAAGACATTTGTTCCTGGCAATCTATTTTGGAATTACAAATTTCAGAGTTCAAATAGTTAAGCTGCAATTACAGTTTTAAATAAAGGCTTCTAAACTTTATTTCTCTCTTTTCTGCCTGCTTTAAATCTGCTAGCAACTAAGCTACTGGTGTTAAGCTCACTGTTTCTGTGGATTGCAAGTCCACTGAAAGAGCTCATGCAGTCACTCCTGAAGGAGATGACACATAACTCTATAATGATGGTCACTGTCTGAAGGAGCCCAAAGAACATGGCATATCCCAGCATCTGTTTGCCATCATCACATATATTTCTTTGGTCAGTATGGATGTGATTTGGATCCAAATTACTTTATTGATTAATACTGAGCTAAATTTTTATCTCATGTGCTCATACTGATACTCATTCTTCTAACACCTGCTCCATAGTGGTAGTTGAGGGTGTTCCAATAGTTACATATTTCACCTAACATTTAATCACAAAATACTAAAAGATTAATTCAAATTTGAATGTAAATGATGGTCTCTAGTAAAGTTAAAAAGAAAGAAAACAAAAAGAAAAGAAAGATTTGAAAAGGTTACTACTCTAAAAGTAAGTTTTTGGTAAGAAAAAAATAATATTAAGAAAAAGAATATTTTTTGTCTTGGAAAGAATCACGTAGGGCACATTTTTGTCCAAAAGTGAAATGAACAGTAATCTGAAAGAAGGAAAGTAAATGACAGAAATAGAAGATTTAAGTACCTTTAAAAATGGTATGAGCATCTCAAAGATGATATGTGGAAGGTTTGTAAAAAGAAAATTGTGAAGTCTATGAATAACATAGTTTGCAAAAAGAGTTATATCTATGAGTTGAATATTAATATTACTGATGTTAGGCCAAAATGCCATTATACCAAAGTAACTATTTTTAAAAACATGAACCGCCGGGCTTGGTGGCTCAGCCTGTAATCCCTCACTTGGGGAGGCTGAGGTGAGTGGATGGTCTGAGCCTGCGGGTTTGAGACCCACCTGGGCAACTTGGAGAGACCTCATCTCTACAACAAATCAAAAAATTAGCCAGGCATGGTAGCACGCACCTGTAGTTCCAGCTACTTGGAAGGCTGAGGGGGAAGGATCACCTGAGCCCAGCAGGTCAAAACTGTGGTGGCTAGGAGCGGCCACTGCACTCCAGTCTGAGTGACAGAGTAAGACTTCAACTCAAAAAAATAAAACAAAGAACACAACAACAAAAAACACGAACCTGTTCAAACCTTAGTAAGTAAATACTATGTTTAAAATTGATAAAAATAGAATGCTTTCATTTTGTCTGATTCTATTGTTTAAATATTATTTCTGTTAAATGCTTTAATATAAAAAGCTTTGTTTCTGTAATATTTTTTGTTCTTAAGTTGTCAGTGAACCTACATCTTTGAATTTAAAATGTTAAATATTTGTGTAAGATTAATCACATATATAGTAAAGTTAGCTAAAATCTAAATGTATTATTCAGTGCAAGTTGCTAGCAATTTTAAAATCCTCCAAAAATCTCATTAAAACCTTGTGATCTCATGAGGATTTCTAACTGAATATAAGACTAATTGTATAAAGTAATATAATTGCATAAATTGAGTTAATTAAAAACAAATAATTGTATAGCTTCTTTGTATGGTGTACTCCTGAATATTTTATTATAATTTTTCAGAGACAAGAGAACAATCTTTTTTTGAATAACACAATTAAGATTCATTTAATGAATTTAGAAAGTTTGTGACAACTGAGAATAAACATTCTGTAGCATATATCTCACACTTCAAAAAATAACCATCTTTAGGCCCTAAGTCAAGTCCCAAGTACTTTCAGAGAACTAGTATCATACAAACAAAGAAATCAACTCAGTTATTTCATAGTTGAAGAAATAAAAATGGTAAATAAACATCTGAAAAGTTGCTTAAATTCCTAGTTTCCAGATAACTGTAAATTAATTCCACAATAATATGTCATTTTGAATCCATTTGACTGGCTAATATTAATGTCTGGCAATACCAAAGATTGGTGAAAATATAGAGGAAGGAGAACTTTTATACATTTTTTTCTAGAAATGTAAGTTGGGTTTTTGTCATTGTTTGTTTTTAACTTATTTTTAAATTGTGGGGTACAGTTAAGAGTTAGGTATACATATATTCAAAGTAACAGTACTATTGTTGATGATGTGTGCCCCCCCTTCCCCAGGCAGATATTGAGTACCAATAATCTCAAATCCCTGCTCTTCACCCAGTTTCCCACCACTGTCAATCCTTTTCTTACAATATTACAGTAGTTGTGCAAGGTCCACTTATGAGTGAGAATACGTGATACTCAGATCTTTGTTTCTGTGAAAGTTCACTCAGTATTATAAACTCAAATTCAATACAGGTTGCTGTGAAATTCATAATTTTATTCTTCTTTATGGCTATGTAATATTCCATCGTTTATATGTAACACATTTTTAAAAATTCAGTCCTCTTTTGATGGGCAGCACGGTTGATTCCATGTTCTTGCTATTGTGAACAATGCTGCGATAAATGTAGGTGTATAGGTATCTTTTTCATACAGTGATTTTAGTTCTTCTGGGTGTATTCCCAGTAGGGGAATTGTGGAATCATAGGGAAGGTCAATTTTCAGAACTTTTATGAATCACCACAGTTATTTCCACAGAAGTTTTACTAGTTTAAACTCCCACCAACAATGGTGAAGTGTTTCCTTTTCATCACATCCTCTCCAGCATCTGCTATTTTTTTTGAGTTATTAATGATGAGCATTCTGCCTGGAATTAGGTGATAACTCAGTGTAGTTTTAATTTGCATATCCCTGATAATTAGTGAGGCTGAACATTTTTTCATTTATCTGTTGGTATTTCCTATGTGTTCTTCTGAGAAGTGTCTATTCATATCTTTAGCCCACTTTTTAATGTAGCTGTTTGTTTGCTTTCTTTTCAGCACATTTGATTTTTCTTGTAGATCTTGATATTAGGCCTTTGTCATATATGGAGTTGGAAAATATGTTTTCCCCATCTGTGGGCTGTCTCCCTGCTCTCTTGATGGTTTCTTTGCAGATGCTTGTCAGTTTAATGAGGTCCCACTTGTGTAACTTATCTCTTATGGCCTGTGCATTTTGGGTTTTGCTCAGAAATTGGTTGCCAGTTTCAAATTCCATAAGGGTGTCTCCTGCATTTTTTAAGATTGTTATGGTTTGATGTTTTGCATTTAATTCCGTGATCCATTTAGAGTTAATTTTTGGGTATTGTGAAAGATAGGGGTCCTGTTTTTATCTTCTGCATATGGTCAGTCAGTTTTCCCCACACCAATTACTGAGTAGGGTCTTGTCTCCCCAGTAGTAGGTGTTGGAAGCTTTGTGAAGGATGAGTTGGTTGAGAAACTGAGGTTTTGCTTCTGGAATCTCAGTTTTTTTCCATTGGCCTATATGTCTGTTCTGGTACCAATACTAGGTTGTTTTGATTATTGTAGTTTTATAATCAAGTTTAAAGTCTGGTAGTGTGATACCTTCTGCTTTGTGTGTGTGTGTGTGTGTGTGTGTGTGTGTTTCTTTCTCTTTTTTTGCTGAGTATTGTTCTGATAATTATTGGTCATTTTATGCTTTAAGCTCCATATGAATTCCTGTATTATTTTTTCTAGATCTGAGAAAAATGTTGTTGGTAATTTGATGGGTATTGCATTAAATTTGTAGATTGCCTTAGGTAGAAAAAAAAGTTTAACAATGTTGATTCTTCCAGTCCATGAACATGGAATATTATTCCACTTGTTTGTTTCATCTTTCATTTCTTTGAGCAATGTTTTGTAGTTTTCATTGTGAAGGTCTTTCATGTCTCTGGTTAGGAAAATGCCAAGGTATTTCATTTTTTTGTGGCTATTGTGAATGTGATTGTGCTTTCTATTTGGGTATCTGTTTGCTTATTATTGGGGTAAAGAACTGCAATTGTCTTTTGCAGCAATTTTTATACTGTGAGACTTTGCCAATGTTCTTTATCAGTGCAAGAAAGTTTTTGACATATTTTCATGTGTTTTGAAGGTACACAATTATGTAGTCTGCAAAAAGAGATAATTTGACTTCCTATTTACCTATTTGTGTGCCCCTGATTGCATTCTGTTCTCTGATTGCTGTAGCCAGAACTTCCAATACTATATTGAACAGAAGGGGAGAGAGGTGGCCATTCTTTTCTTGTTCCAATTTTCTGGGAAAATAGTGTCAATTTATGTCTCTTTATAAGTATGCTGGCTGTGGGTTTCTAGTAGTTGAGTTTTACTATTTTGAGATATTTCCACCTATCCTTAGTTTCTTGAGGGTGTTATCAAGGAGTGCTGGATTTTATTAAAAGTTTTTTCTACATCCAGTTATATGTTTTGCATCTGTTGGTGTATTTAATTATGTTTATGGTGTTACAACCAGACGCATCCTGGGAATGTAGCCTGCTTGGACGTGATGGGTGATTTTTGAGATGTTTTGTTGAATCCAGCTTGCTAGATTCTTGTTCACAATTATAGCATCTATGTTCACCAAAGATATTGGTCTGTAGTTCTCTTTCTTTGTTGGATTATTTACAGTTTTTCTGCATAAGTCCAATAAGAGTTTTTGTTCTTTTGTAACGCTGGTTATTTTATCTGGGTTCTAACTAAATTAATAATTCAAGACAGACTGCTTTAGAGTATTAAGATTTGAGTTGAGGTTAATCTGAGATTACTTATATAAAAAAGTTTCAACAAAGATAACATTAAAAGAACTTATGTGGCTAAAAATCTCATTGCACTTTAAGTACAAGTAAGACGTATTGTGTGTAAATAAATAAACTAATGCTATTTTAAGTTTTCTTTAAAAGAAATGGAAACTGAAAAATATATTTTTCCAACAGATCTGGTACACTTATTTAATTTCCTTGTTCTCTTTCTTAGTTTTATTGTTTACTACAATTTAAATTACATCATCAATTCTTTTATGTGTCCGAGTCTCCAAATATTTTCAGATTTCCCTTCAATTTTATATAAAATTTAATTGGGTGCCTGGCTCACATTACAGAAAATCTGTCAGTTTTCCAATACAGTTCAGAAATAAATTAAAAACTATGAAAAATGGTAATTATAATAAAGTCACAGAAATTAAATTTTACATGTAAGTTATGCAGGTAATTGCAGGACTTATAGCTTTTGTACAAAAAGTAATCCACCACCATTTAAATTGTCAAAGTATATGTCTGACATCACTTAATTGTTCTACTCCCTGAAGGAATGTTTTTCTTCAGCTATTCCATTTATTATGCCTACTGTAATGATTATTACCCACTAAATTTTTGTCCATGTCTTTTTACCTGTCTGGTTAAACTTGTTTCTTACACAATTCAGCCCTCACAATCGTCATGAAAAGATTCCAGAATGTGCCTGTAAATGATGCCACTTCTGAAACAAATCTGCATGCCTTAGATCAGATATGGAGAGATTTTCAATCTCTTGTTAGGTAGGACTACACCCACTGGCAGTTCCGAAGAAGTTACAGGAAATGGATCTTTACCCCGTCATACCCTATGTGATTATGGAATTGAACATCTCTAAGGAGGGATAATCAAGGCAGGGTAGTTAGCACAGTTCATATATAAATAAATTTCCCATAAGTAGGTTTGAGAAGCACTCAGACATTTTTAATTTTACATTTTACTGCAGGCAAGTGGCAGCCTACTCCACTCCCTCAGTAAATGCAAAGAAAACTCCTTCAGATGTAAGGCTAGAACAAACCAATCTTTCAATATAATAATTTCTAGTAATATTTCAGAGACACTAGTAAGCTGAGCACAGGTCTTTATTATTGTATTGCTCAGCCAGTACCTGAAGTGGAATTAATTTAAGTTATTTTGAAATGATTTATGGTAGGCCTTTTTTCTATACTTCGGGAGAAAGTGGGGCCACAGACATAAGATATCAGGTGCTCATAAGAAAATATGTTTCCCACTTGGGACAAATTTTAGCCATGGTTCATAAGCTTCCTTCCCCTAGGAAATTCCTGGACCACAGAGAACCTAAACATCTCTTCCATCCACCTTCACGTTCTGTTGATGGAGTAATAAAAGTGGGGACATGATCAACAGCAGTGCAAAAAATGAATGGGAAACTATGATGTCCTATTCGTCCCTCCTACTGCATTAAATCTCATGGGTATCAAGCCCTGGATACACCATTCTCAAGTGAAAATGTATATGCCTGAGTAGAAAGACCCTGTTCCCAAACCAGAGAAACAGTCAGAGGACAGTAGAGCCAGCACAGGACTTTAAACTGTTATTTAAGCAAAGAAAATGATTCATACTCTTCTTATTCTTTTACCTTATAATTACCAATGGATATTTGTATTTAGAGAGGGCCTATTCCAATGCTAATGCATACAATTATTCATGTTTTGAATTTGTGGGCAACTTTTGGTCTCAGCAGCCTCTGATATTCCTTAATGGGTCTCACCTCTACAGGGAACTGACAAAAAGCAGTTAAATCTGTACATTCGAGTGTTCAAAGTGGAAAGTCAGACAGCTAATAGTTGTGGCCTAATAAGAAGTAGTTTGCAGGGATGGTCCATTAAGAAAACTATAAATGAACCAGGCAGTGATATCCTATGATGTCCTATTCGTCTAATAAGAATTAGTTTGCAGGGATGGTCCATTAAGATCTCAAGATGGTCCATTAAGATCTCAAAATCTATCTCAAGATAGATTTTGATCCAATCTATCTTGAGATAATATACTAATTTTTTCCATTATAATCAGCATAAGCCTGAAGTCATACATTTCAATTATTATACAATGGAAAGCTTACATTGGATATAGGATGGAATAATATGGCTCACCCCTATGAAAGATTAAACAGCCAGTCCCTTGTGTTGGGAACATGAAACCACTCAAGGCAACATCTTTTGAATACAACCTGACACATGGACTGGGTCCTTTTAAAACAATGCCAAAACGTTATTATCCTTAAGAACAGCAATTTTTTAGACAGCGATTGGACTCAGAGGCCAGGGAATACTGGTGAACTCCCACTGGAACTCGGTGGATCTGTGGTATTAATTTATGGCCTTAGTTTCTCCCCGGATGAATTGGTACATGCACTCTGATCTTTCCATGGGCCCAAGGACAGAAATATAGTACTCTGCAAAAAGTGAGTATTGCCAATTTGCCTTATCTGCACACTTAATTGACTAGATCTGTTGTTAAATGGTATGGTTATGTCCTTAATTTGTTGTTCACCCAATATAGTTCTGAAAAGTGTATCCCTCCACAACAAAGCATTAGCTATGTTTACATAGTGAGCCTTGAACAGCAAGAAACTTAAACGACTCTAATTTGTAAGGCAGTGCAGCAAAGCTGAAAGACTTTAGATGTTCTTGCTATGACCCAAGGAGGCACTTGTGCCATTGGCCATACAGAGTGTTGTTCTTTTATCCCAGATGTATCAAGGAACATCACAGCAATGCTAATCCAAATGATAACCAACATTGATGCTGTAGGATGCTATAGGCAATGCAGACGCTTACACTGAGGGGCTTGAAAATGTCTCTGAATTGTATTCCAACATGTGGTCTTGGCTCCTATCAGGGTTGCAGGACCTCCTTTCAGGCAGAGGGAAGTTATTTCTAGCTATGTTTACAATAGTGATATTAATAAATGTAACTGTCATACTTTGTACCTGGTGCATTGTTAAAATTCTTGTGGTCAAAATTAAGTCTATAAAGCATGAAAGCCAACGGAAGGAAAAAAACATATGTATATTTATGTGAAGGCAGCATGACATAGCTACTCTTTTGCTAGATATCAGGGCTTCAACTGACAATGGGGAAATGATACAGAGACCCATTAATATCTGTTAATATAGTCAGAGCCCCCAGGAAAGGGCATAGTAAGGGCTCAAACACTCCTGTACATTCATGAACAATATTCCTGAAAGCTAATAAAAGTTGTATTTCTCATTATCTCCTATGCAGTCCCAATAAGTAGCTTCAGGGAATCCTTGACTTCCCTAGGCTATGCCAAATTAACTGATAGAAGCAAATTTCCATTTCTTTTTTTCTGAATGGCTATACGTTTGAATAATTTAGTATCAGTGTAATCATTAGTCTTGTCATTCGTATAACTTTTGTATCAATGTAATTACTCATTTTGTGACTTGTATAACTTGCATAATGCATGTTGTCTTAGGTCTTGTAAACTCCTTTTACTCCATGGAAAACTTTACTAATGATTCTGCCAGGCCCTATTCATAACAGCTATAAGATACCTCTGATACCTGACACCAGGATGTCTAAACCAAAACATGTCACTATCCATAAATGAGACTGAAATTTAAGTTCTATAAAAATGCTCTGCGTGTCACTTGGCTAATGTATAGGTACTAACAACTCATAAAAATGAGCCGTAAAATCTGAGAAGTGAGAAGAACCATTTAAACATAACCTGGAGACCAGCTCTGCTTCCTGGACTAAAACTCAAAAATAATCATTCTATCAGTTCCCTATCCCTTGACTTATCAGTTCCAAGAGTGAGCAATTGAATGTTACTTGAAGCATAATACTGGAGAACTCATAATGAAAGAAAGCAACTCACTGTGTCACCAATTATGGAAGAGGCCCAGGGAAAACCATCAGAGTGGAGAATCAGTCATCAGAATACACATCACTGAGGAAAGTCAGACTCTGGGGCACCCATCACAGAGGAGAGCTAGTCACTAGGACATTCATTATGGATGAGAGCCAGACACTGGGGAAGGGTCACAGTGGATGGCCAGTTACTGAGGCATCCATCACAGAGGAGAGCAAGTCACTAGAGCATTATGTCCATAACATCAGAGAAACATTATGTCACTGGAGTGCCAGATAATGGGGCAAAAATTATAAAAGAGGGATAGTAACTGGAGCACCAATCATAGAAGAAGTATACTCACTGGGCACCCATCAGGGAGGAGAAATAGTACTGATATAACTGTCACAGAGAAGAGTCAGTCACTAAGGCATACATTACAGATGAGGGCCAATCACTTAGTCATCACAGAAGTGGGTCTATCACTAACCACCCATCACAGAGGAGGCAATATCACTGTGGTACCCATCACATAGGAGGGTTAGTAACTGGAGCACCCATCAAAGAGGACACAGAGTCACTAAGGAACCTATCACAGAAGGCCAGTCCTAAGACTTCAATCACAGAAGTGAACCAGTCACTAGGCCATCCACCATAGAGATAGCAAATTCACTGTGTTACTTATTTAGAGGTGGGCTAGTCACTGGGGCACCCATGACAGAGGAGGCAAAGCCACTGAGGAAACAATCACAGAGAATGACCAGTCACTGAGGTTACCATCACAAAGGAGAGCAAGTCATTGGGACACACATTAGAAGGCAAACCAGTCTCGGCGCACCAATTATAAAAGAATAGTTCACTTAGGCACCCATCAGAGATGACAGCCAGTCACTGAGGGACCCATCTCAGACTTGTACCAAAATTGAAGCTCCCATTATTGAGGGGGGCCATACACAGAAGCACCCATATTATAGGAGGACCAGTCAATGAAGCACCCATGAGAAAAACCAGTCACTGAACACGGATTACAGGAGACGGGCAGTCACTGGGGCATGAATTACAGAGGAAAGACAGTCATTGAAGCTCAAATCAGAGAGGATGGCTAGTAAATGAGGCACCAAATGCAAAGGAGGGACGGTCACTTAGGACCCCATGAAAGAGGAGAGCCTAATAATGGGGCATCCATTACAGAAGAAAAAAGTAACAGAGACTCCAGAGAAGAGGACTCAAAACTGGGACAGCCAACACAGAAGAGGGTCAGTTAATGGTGCATCAATCACAGAAGAAGACCACTCACTGGGTCACCCATCACAGAGGAATACTAGTCACTACACATCCATTATGGCAGAGGGCCAGTAAAAGGTTACCAATCACTGAGAAGGAACAGTCACTAGGATATTCATAATGGAGGAGGGCTAGTCACTGTGGCACCCATTATGTAGGAGATCCATTCACTGGGGCAGCGATCACAGATCAAATTTGTCACTGGGCACCCATCAGAGAGGAGAATCAGTAACTGGGTATTTTTCATAGAATAGGAATGGTTACTGTGGCTTCCATAATAAAGGAGGGCCAGTTACTGTGGGGGTCCTGCCCCTGCAGGGATCAGGGGTCTCTGGCCAGTGTGACAGTGTCAGTGACTCAACTGGAGGGATAGACATTAGGAAGAAAGAAAGAAGAGAGAGAGAGAGAAAGGAAGTGGACTTCTTTAAGGGTATTGATCAGAAGCCATTTAATGGGTGTAATTCCAGGGCTTTTATCCCCAAACTCTGCAAAGTTATCATCACAGGAACCCCTGCTGCTATGGTTATGCAACAGATATTATGTGCCTTTCACATGACCAGGTCCAGATGCACACAGGACACCCCCGCTCTCAAGCAGATGTATTTTTTAAACATGAGTAAGAACATGATGTTCTTATCCAGTTTTTATGTATCCTTAATTGTTTACAGCTACATAACATCATTCAATGCTTACACCTGAAGCCAAGACAATAATATATTACCTTTTACTATTCCATGCTAATTCAAACTAGTTTCTATAGAACAGTTGGTGCTATGGTTACACTCTCCTAGCACCAGTTGGCCTAATTCAAACTTCACTGGCTCTCCTGAATCAAACTTAACTAACCACACTTCTATAATAAAATGATTACTAAAATTTTCTTCAATCCATACAAACTATTTCCTAAAACCTATATCTATAAATTTCTTAAAAATCATATCAAGAGAACCTGTGACTTGCACTATGGCTCCTCAATGTGACTCAAAGTTAAACTTACATTGTTTAAAAGCAAAAGGCCATAAACCGTAGAAAATGGGAACAATAGACTCCCAAGTTTAGCCATGTATATTCCGGTCTCAGAGTTTCCTGTTAGTGCCAGCAGGAGCCTTCCTGGTAGCAGTGCCAAATGAAAAAAGGAGGGAGGAAATGGGGCCAACAGCTACCGAACACATCCTGGTGGTCTCGAGGTCAATGGCCCTTGCTGATCCTTAATGCTCAGTAGACATTCGTGGCCAGTTCCCAACAAGTTACCAGAGCATTCATTATAGAGGAGGCCTTGTCACTGGGGCATCTAACACAGAGGAAAGTCAGTCACTGGGACACCCACAACAGAGGATAGCAAGTCACTGAAGAACACATCACACAAGAAGGCTAGTAACTGGGACATTAATTATACAGTAGGCCCAGTTACTAGTACACCCATCACAGAGGAAGGTACTCACTGAGGCACCCACTTTGGAGAAGATATAATCACTGGGGCACCAAACACAGAGGAAGATCAGTCAATGGAACACATATGGAGGAGGCCCAGACACTGGGACACCCATCACAGAAGATAGGCAGTCACTGGAGCAGGGCCAGTCACTGGGACACCCATTATAGAGCAGAATCAGAAAATGAGGCACACATCAGAGAGAAGGACTAGTCACTAGAATACACATTTTTGACAAGGTCCAGTAACAAAGACACCCATCATGGAAGAGGGTTAGTCACTGTGACACACATTAAAGAGATTGGTCAGTCATTGAAAGCACCAATCACAGACAAGTCCCAGTCACTAGGGCAACCATTATGGGAGAGGCACTGTGAACCAGCATAGAGAAAGACTGAATGAGTCACTGAGACATTCACCCTATATGAAAACCAGTAACTTGGGCACCATTCACAAGGGAGGATCTGTTACTGATGTGCATATTATGGAGGAGGCACAGAATGTAGGACAGACAACAAAAAGAAGAGCCAGTCACTTGGCACCCATTATGTAGGTCTAGTAAATGGGACACCCATCACAGAGGAGGACTAGTCACTAGGGCAATCAGGATGGAGGAGGACCAGTCACTGGGGCACCAATAGCAGGAAACACAGTCACTGATGCATCCATAATGTAAGCAGGAAAGCAAGTGGGACACCCATCACAGAGGGGGGCTAGCCCCTGGGGCAACCATAATGGAGGAGATTCACTTACAGGGGCACCAATAACAGAAGAGGCTCAGTCATGTCTGAACCTATAATGGAGGAGGGCCAGTCAATAGGGCACCTATAATAGAAGAGGGAAAGTCACTGGGGCACACATTAACAAGGAAGCCCAGTCACTGTGATGGCCATCACAGAGTAGATCCAGTCACAAGGACAGCCATCACAAATGAGATACAGACACAGGGGCACCCAACACAAAGGAAGGATATTAGCTAGGACATTAATTATGCATGAGGAACAGCCACTGGTGTATGGATGACAGTGTATGACTAGTTACTGGGGCACCCACCTCAGAGGAGACTCAGACACTTGAGCACATATAACAGAGGAGTGCACTCACTGGGGCACATATTATACAGGAGAGTCAGGCACAAAGGCAACCATCACAGCAGAAGACAATTCACTGGGACACCCATCAGAGATGAATGCCAGTACTGTGACAACCATTACAGAAAACCAGTACTGGGAAAATCATCAGGGGAGAGTCAGTCTCTGTATTCATCACAAAGGAAAGTTTCCCTTTCAGTCACACATCATTGAGGAGGACCAGTCGCTTAGGCTTACATTATTGATGAAGATGAGCCACTGGGACACCCATTAAGAGGAGTTTCATCACTGGGGTACAAAACACAGAAGAGGCCATTAAAATGAAGCACTCATCACAGAGGAGGCAAACTTATCATGCTACACACCACAGAAGAGGGATAGTCACTGGGAAAACAATAAAAGAGAAGGCCCAGCCATTGAGACACCTAATAGAGGGAGGATGAGTCACTGGGACATTGATCACAGAGGAGGACCAGTCACCAAGGCATCCATGACAAAGGAGGCGCAATCACTGGAACAACTCACGGAGGAGGGGCAGTCACTGAGGAACCCATCAGAGCAGGGACAGTCACTGTGGCACCCTTCAGAAAAGGGCCAGAGACAAAGGAATGCATAATAGAGGAAGGTTAATCATTGAGACACACATCACTGAAGATATCCTGTCCTTGTGGCACCCAACAAAGAGAAGGTCTATTCATGGGAAAACAAAACATGGAGAAGGGCCAGTTACTACGACTCCCTTTAGAGAGAAAAGCCTGCCACTGGAGCACCAATGAAACAGGAGAGAAACTCACAGAGGTACCAATTACAAAGGAGGGCTAGATACTGGAGGAGGCCTGATTACTGTGACATCCATTATAAAGAAGGCTCAGTCACTGTGACACCCATCACAGAACAGTGCTAGTCACTGGTGAACCCATAATAGAGGAGGTCTAATAAGTAGTACATCCATCACAGAGAAGGGGTTTCTACTGGGACAACTATTAAGGAGGATGGTCAGTCACTGGACACCATTCACAGGGGAGGTAGGGTCATATGGTACCCCAAATGCAGGAGGGTCAGTCACTGGGGCACCAATAGGGAGGAGACTCATTCATTAGAGTACTGAACACAAAGAAAGGACAATCTCAGGGGCACTCATCATAGAAGAGGCCTAGTCACTTGGATTCCCATTTTGGAAGAAGCAAGTCAGTAGTCACTCATTACAGAGGTGGGTTAGTCACATGGGCAACAAATTTGGAGGTCTAGTCACTGCGACAACCATCACAGATGAGGACCAGTCACTGGGGTACCTATCACATAGGAGGGACAGGCATTAAAGCACCAATCACAGAGGAGGGACATTCACTGTGGCAGCCATTCCAGATGAAAGCCAGTCCCAAGGGGATGAATAACAGTGGAAGGCTAGTCACTGGGACACTCATCACAGAAGATGACCTATGCTTGTGGCACCCAACAAAAGTGAGACCAGTGACTGGGATTCCCATTACAGAGGCGGGCACCCATCACACAGGAGGATGAGTCATTGTGGCACACTTCACAAAGGAGAGCTAGTCCCTGGGGAACTCATTATGGAGAAGAGTCCGTAACTGTAACTCATCACAGAGGTGGGTTAGTTACTGGGGCAACTATTTTAGGATGCCCAGTAACTGGGACACCCAAGACAGAGGAGGATCAGTTACTGGGTTACCCATTATGGAAGAGGAGAAAATAATTGAGCACTCAGCACAGAGAAAGGAAAGTCACTGCGGCATCACTTTTAGAGGAGGTCCAATTACTAGGACACCCATGACAGAAGAAAACTAGTCACTGCAGCCCCCATCACAGAAGATAAACAGTAATTTGGGAACCAGTCACAAAGAAGGAACAGTCACTGAAGCACCCCTTATGGAGGAGACATGGTCACAATGAACCCACTAGAAAGAAGGGCTAGTTAGTGGGGCACCCATCTTATGTGAATGCCAATCACTTAGGCATCAATCTCAGGGGAGACCCAGTCACTAGGGTGCACATTATGGAGGAAGTCCTGTCATTGAATCACACTTTACACAGGAGGGACAGTCACTAGGCAACCCAGTATGAGGGAGACCCAGTAAGTGGAACACAGATCACAGAGGAGGATTACTCACTGTGGCAAACCTTATGGAGGAAGGACAGTCACTGTGGCACCAATATGGGGGTGACCCAATAACTGGGCACTGATCACAGATGAAAGACAGCCCCTGGGAAACCCATCACAGAGGAGAACGAGTCATGGGACACCCAATTTGGAGAAGGGCCAATCGCTGGTCACCCATCACAGAGGTGGGCTTGTCATTGGGTGAATAATTATAGAAGAGGTGAAATCACTAATAAATATCACAGATAAGGGCTAGTCACAGTGGCACCCATCACACAGAAGGACAGTAACAAAGGCATAAAACAGAGAAGGCTAGTCACTGCAGTAAGCATCACAGGGGAGGTCTAGTTATTGAGGCACCCATCACAGAATAAGGATAGTCACTTGTGTGCCTATAACTGAGGGGTTCAGTAACTGGGACACACAACAGAGACAGGACAATTTTGGGAAACGACTCACAGAGCACTATTCACAGAGGAGGGATACTCACGGGGGCATTCACATCCAGTAAAGTGACTCTCTGTGGCCTTGATAACAGAGACAGGTCTGTCACTAGGGCATCCAGTATGCCAGAGGGTCAGTCACTGCATCAACTACAGGAGAGGAGGGTCAGTCACTGGATCACACATATTTAAAGGACCAGGCAATAAAATACTCATCTATGATTTGTTCTGACTGACTCTCCTCCATAATGGTTACCCCAGTACTTACCCTCTAGTTCATTATGGGTACCCCATGACTCTTCCTCCTCAGTGATTTGTGCCCCAGTGACTGTCTTTCCACCATAGTGCATGACCAAGTGACTTGCCCACCTCTGTAATGAGCTTCCCAGTTACTCAGCCCTCTCCATATGGAGAGGAGGGCTCGTCACTGGGACAAAGATTTTGGAGGAGGAGGCCTAGTTACTAGGTTAAACTTCACAGAAGAGGACTAGTAAATGTAGAACCCATCACAGAAGATGGCCAGTCAATGGGGCAAAAATCACAGTAGAGTCCCAGTCACTGGGAACCAATCACAGAGGAGGTACAGTCACTGGGGCACACTTAATGAAGCAGGATCATTGACTGGCACCAGTATGGAAAAGCTCAGTCACTTAGCACTAATCAAAGAGGAAGACAAGTCATTGTTGCACCTATCACAGAGGAGGGTGAGTCACTGGAACACCAATTTTGAAGGAGTTCTTGTCACTGCTCACTCATAACAGAGGTGGACAAGTCACTGTAGCACAAATTTTTGAGAAGAGATAGTCACTGGGACAGCCAGCACAGATGTGTACCCATAACTTGGACACTCATCTCATAGGAGGAAAATCATCAGGTCACTCATCACAGAGGAGGGACAGTAACTGGGGCTTAAATCACAGAGCAAAGTTAGTGACAGTGGCACCCGTCACATAGGAGGGCTAGTTCAAAAACACATAATGGAAAAGGGATAGTCACTGGAACACCATCAAAGATGGCTTATCATTATGGCATCCACCACTCAATACAGCACAAATCTTGGAGGAGAACCTACCAAAGAGACACCCATCACAGAGGCGGGTCAATCACTGGGTTACCCATCACACAGGAGAGCTAATCACGAGGACACCCATCAAAAAGGAGGGTAAACACTGGGGCAAGGATTATGGAGGAGGTTCAGTCACTGGGGAATCACACAGATGAAACTCTGTCACTGGGGCATCCATATTGGAGGAAGGTCAGTCACTGAGTCAATCATTATGGAGAAGTCTGTGTCACTTGTGACAACATCACAGAGGAGTGTCAGTCACTGTGATTCACATCACAGAGAAAATTTAGAAATTTGACCGCCTATCACAGTGGAAGATGAGTCACTGGGATAACCATTTTGAAAGAAAGGCAGTCACTCAGACACTCATCCCAGATGTAGGCAAGTCACTGTCACACCCAGCACAAATGATGGCTAGTCACTGATGCACCCAATTTGAAGGGGGCAAGTCACTGTGCACCAATCACAGATTAAATCCAATCAATTGAACCCATATTATGGAGGAGGCTCAGTTACGGTAAACTATCACAAAGGAGATTTAGTCTTTGGGTGCCCATTATGGAGGAGTCCCATATAATTTGGCACCCTTCACATAGGATGGATAGTCTCTTGTGCACCAAAGAAAGAGAAGTACCAGTCTCTGAGGGACACAATATGAAGGAAGACCAGTCATGGGGGCATCCATCACATAGAAAACCTATTCATTGAGACTTGGATCAGAGAGGAGAGTCAGTCACTGGTGCACCTATCACAAGGGATAGTAAGACAATGTGTCACACATCACAGATGCAGGCCAGTCACTGAGGCATGCATCACAGAGAGCTAAGTCACTGGGGCACACATTAGGAGGGACTCAATCGAGTTCCTATCATTGGGAAGTACCAGTAACTGTGGTACCCCTCACAGATGAGGATAAGTCACTAACCAATTTTTCACAGAGAAGAGCCAGTCACTGGGGCACCCATTATAGAGAATACTCAGTCAGTGGGGTATCTATAAGATAGAAGAGCTAGTCACTGGAACACCTATCAGACAAAAGAGCTATTCACAGCAATTGTGATTGAACAGCAATTAAAAAGGTGTAGTAGTCAGAGGGACACCAAATTTGCAGGAGGCCAGTAACTAGAACACTCATTATAAAGGTGGGTTTGTCACCAGGACACACAATTTGGAGGAAGGTCAATCACTGGGGCAACAGTCAAATAGGAGACCCGACCCAGTAAAAAGGGCACCTATTATTCAGAGGCTCAGTCACTGATACACTGAACATGGAGGATAGCCAGTCACCTGGGCATTCTATATAAAGGATTCCCAAAAACAGGGAAATCCAGAGGAGGATCAATCATTAAGGCACCCATAACAGAGCAGTGCCAGTCACTGGGGCATACATTATAGAGGAGAGCCAGTCACATGGTCAACCATCACAAAAGAAGTCTACTCACTGGGGCACAAATAAGAGAGAAGAGTTAGTTACCAGGATAATCATCACAGAAGACAACCAGTCACTGGATTGCCCATCACAGAGAAGAACCAGTCACAAGGCATCCATCACAAATAAACAAGTCCAAGAGACACACATTACAGACGAAGTGCCATTAACAGAAGCACACATCACAGAGGAGTGCCAATCACTGGGGTATCCATTAGGAGGGACTCAAGTCAATGGGGCTCTGATACCACAGGAGGGTCAGCAACTGGAGATGTGATCAGACAGGAGGAAAATCAGTGTTAAATACATCACAGAGGAGGTTAAGTCACCGAGGCAGCCATTTTGGAAAAGGGCCAGAACCTGGGGCTCCCATCACAGAGGTGAATTAGTCTCTGCAGCACCCATTTTGCAGAAGTCCTAGTTATTAGAACTCCCATAACAGAAGAGGGAGAGTCACTGTGGCACCCATCACAGCAGATGGACAGTGATTGGAGTGTCATTACAGAGAAGGCCCAGTCACAAGGGCATTATAATGAAAGAGGCTCAGTCATTGTGACACCCATTACATAGGAGGCCAATTCACTGGGGCACACATTATGGAAGAGGCCCAGCAAGAGGGACACCCATCAGAGAAGAGGGCTTGCCACTGGGGCAGCCATTATGTGAAGAGCCAGAAACTGGGCACCAATCACAGAGAAAGTAAAATCACTGGGGTACACATAATAGAGGAAGTCCAGTCACTGGTCTCCCATAACAAAAGTGGTCTTGTCAATTTCGAAGGAGGGCTAGTCACTCAGACAACAATCAGTGATGAGGTCAGACACTGAGGAACACATCACATAGCAAGGCCAGTGATTAGGGCATTTATCACAGAGGCGGCCATCAATGGGACACATACCACAGAACAGCACCAGTCACTGTGCTACCCTCATAGAGGATGACCAGTCACAAAAGCATGCATGACAGAGAAGGGATATTCACTGAGACACCCATCGGAGATGATGGCCTTCCCCTTTGGCACTCAACAAAAAGGAGAGCCAGTCGCTGAGCACAAATTATGGCAAAGTTCCAGAGACTGGGACCTCCATTACAGAAGAGGGCCAGTTGCTGAGCACCCATCACACAAGAGGGCCAGTAACTGGGGCACCGATTTTTGAGGAGGCCCAGTAAGTGGGACACCCTTCACAGAAGACAGCTAGTCACCGGACAATAATTATGGATGAGTACCAGTCACCAGTAGACCAATCACAGAGGATGGCCAGTCACTGAGGCACCCATAATAAAGAAGGCCCAATCACTGAGATATTAATTATGAAGGATGTCATGTCATTTAGGCACTCATAAAAGAGAAGAGCTATTCCATAAGACACACATCAGAGAGGAGGACCAGACACTAAGCACCCATCACAGAGGAGTGCCAGTCACTGGGGAACTTATCACAGAGGAGAGTTAGTCACAAAGGCAAGCATCACAGAGGAGAGTTAGTCACTGGAACAGCCATCACAGAAGAGGATTTATCATTTTGGCCCCCATCACAAAAGAGATCCTTTCCCTGGGGTACTATCATAGAGAACAGCCATGATACTGGGACACACTTTACAAAGAAGAGTCTGTCCCTGGGACACCAATAACACAGGAGCCCCAGTCATGGGGACATGCATCACAAAGGAGGAATAGTCACTGATCATTATTGAGGATGCCCTGTAATTGGAACACCACTCAACATAGGGGTGGGCTAGTCACTGGGGCAACCATTATGGAGAAGCTGCAGTCACTGGGGCACCATTCACAAAGGGAGATCAGTCTCTAGGCACACATAATGGAGGTGGACCAGTCACTAGGCTAGCCATTATAAAGCAGGCCCAGTTACTGTAGCAACCATCAAAAAGTAGAGGTATTCACTGGAACACCAATCACAGAGGAGGGTCGGTCACTGTGGCACTCTTCACATAGAAGTACCAGTCACTAGGGCACATACTCTAGACGTAGGTAAGTCATTGAAGCACCCAATAGGAGGGCCAAAGTCACTGGGACTCTGATTACTGAAGAGGGCCAGTAACTTGTGTTGCCTTCACAAAGGAGTCAAAGTAAGCTTGTTAACCATCACAGAGGATGATTCAACACTGGGACATTTTTCACAGAGGATGGCCAGTCACTGAGGCAAGGTTCACGTAGAATGGACAGCCCCTGGGTCACCCATTATAGAGGAGGGCCAGTCACTGAGTCATCTATCACAAAGAGCCAGTCACTGTAAAACCAATAACAGAGGAAATCCAGTCACTGGGACACCTAAGACCAGAAGGGAAATTCACTGAAACATTAATCATGGAATATGCCCAGTTACTTCAACATCATGACATAACAGGGCTTATCAATGGGGCACACTATTTGGAAGAGGGTCAGTTACTGAGGCATCAATCATAGAGGTTGCCTATTCAATGGAATAGCCATTATGGAAGAGGCTCATTCACTGTGAGATCTATCAGGAATGATGACTAGGCACTGGGGCACCCATTACATATGAAGATCAGTCACTGCGGCAGCAATCAGGGGAAAGTCCAGTCACTGAGGCAAACATGGAAACAATCCAGTCACTGGGACACCCATCACAAAGGAGGGTCTGTCACTAGGGAACCCATTATGGAGGACTCCCAGTAATTGGGACACCCAACATAAAGAATGACTGGGGCAACCATTATGAGCTAGGCACAGTAACTGGGACTCATATCATAGGAGAGGTACAGTCACTGGGGAGCTCATTATGTAGAATGGTCAGTCACTGGGGCAACCATCACACAAGAAGGCAAATCACCATTGCACCCATAATAGAAGAGAGTTGTCACTGTGATACAAATCATAGAGGATAACTAGTCACCAAGACACCCTTTACAGAAGAGATACAGTCACTGGGATAGTCTGCACAGAGGAGACCAGAAACTGAAGCACCTGTAACATTGGAAAGCTAATCAGTGTGGAACCCAACACAGAGGAGATCGGTAACTGTGAGATCCCACACAGATTAGGGTCAGTCATTGGGGCACGGATTAAAGAAAGAGTCAATCATTAGAGAATTTTTCACAGAGCAGGGCTATTCAATGAAACACCATAAACAAAGGAGGGGCAGTCACTGAAGCAAGCATCACAGAAGAGAGCCAGTCACTGGGGCCCCAATCACAAAGAAAGCACAGTCACTATGGCAACGTCACAGAGGAGGGTTGGTCACCTAGACACACATTAATCCCAGACACTGAGGAACCTATGACAGAGGAGGGCTAGTAACTGGGACACTCTTCATAGTGGAATCCCAGTCACTGGGACATCCATTATAAGGATAGCTAATAACTCAGTAACATCACAAAAATGGGTCAGACAATGAGTCACCCATCACAAAGGAGGCCTAGGCTCTGGGGCACCCATCACAAAGGGTGCATAATAACTGGGACACAAATTAGAGTGGAAGATGAGGAACTGATTATATAGGACAATCATTCCCTAGAAGACCAACCACAGAGGAAGACAAGACAATGAGGCAGCATCACAGTAACCAGAACAGCCATTTCAGAAGAGGGCTAGTCAGCTGGGTATCCATCACATAAGCCACCCAGAAATGGCGTTACCCCACACAAAGATGTCATAGTCACCGGGGAACACATTAGAGAGGGGGTCCAGTCACTGGAGCATGAATCACAGAGGAGAGTCAATCACTGGGACACCCATCACAGAAGAAAGCTAGGCACAGTGGCACCTATCACAGAAGTGAGCTAGTCACTGTAGCTCCCAACTAGGAAAATGACCAGTCACTGGGGCACCAATCACAAAGGAAGCCCAATCAATGGAGTACTTATGGAGTAGGCACAAACAATGGGATAGCCTTTACATA
Organism: Tarsius wallacei; assembly: GCA_963574415.1. Lineage (NCBI taxonomy): Eukaryota > Metazoa > Chordata > Mammalia > Primates > Tarsiidae > Tarsius > Tarsius wallacei. Next base: position 3,133 of record CAUYQG010118574.1, on the reverse strand, counting down.
GGATTATATACTGGGTAATCTATTATTGAGAAGGTCTAGAATCTGCAGCACCTATCACAAAGAATGCCTATTCACTGGGCACCCATTTTTAAAAGACCCATTTACTAGAACATCTATCACAGAAGAAGACTAGTCATTGGGCACACATCACAGAAGATGGCCAGGTATTGAGGCACCAACCACAGAGGAGGCCCAGTCACTGCAGCTTATAAATTGAAGAAGAGCATTGTCACTGAGATACTCATTTCAGAGGAGGGTTAATCATTGGGGCACACATTATATATGAATTCCACTCATTGGAGCAACAATAACAGAGGCGGTAAAGTCAGTTCAGTACTCATTATAAAAGAGACTAAGTGGAACACCCAACAAAAAAGAAAGCTAGTAAATAGGGCAGCCATTATGGAGGAGGTCCAGTAAATGGGACATCCAACAGACAGGATAGGTTATCAATAGGAAAACCATTATAGAGGAGGGTCAGTCACTGGGTCACAAATCAGCAAGAAGGCACAGTCATGGGGCCACTCATAATGGAAGAGGATTTGTCAATTAAGCACCTATTATGTAGAAGATCCAGCACTGGGGCAGCAATTACAGAGAAAGTTTAGTCACCAGGGCACCCAGTGGTACTTTTTCAGAGAGTAGGGTTAGTCCCTGTGATACTCATCACAGAGAAGACTAAGATGAGGGGAGTCAATCACAGAGGAGGACTACTTAGTGGGACACAAATTATGGAGGAAGCTCATTTACTGGAAAACCTTTCACAAAGGAGGACTAGTCACTGGAACACCCAATTTGGAGGATGGCCACCGGGGCATGAATCACAGAAGAGTTCCAGTCAATGGAGCAATAAATATGGAGGAGGACTTGTCACTGGGAAGCACTTTACAGAGAAGGGACATACACTGGGGCATCCATTATGGAGGAGGTCAAGAAAATGGGGCACACAACACAGATGCAAGTTAATCACTTGGGAATCTGTTTTGGATGAACCTGTGTTACTAGGACCCCATCACCTTTAACAGAGAATGGGTAGTCTTAAGGACACAAATCACAGATGAGGCCAGTTACTAGGGAACTCATTATGGAGGAAGTCCTGTCACTGAAATCCATCATAAAGGTAGACTAATCACTGGGGTTCCCAACATATATGAAGTCCAGTCACTGGGAAACCAATCACTGAGGGGGGAGCAACCACTGGGGCACATAGTATGAGTATCAACCAGGTTGGAGGAAGACCAAGCACAGGGCACCAATTCAGGAGAGATCCCATCACTTGAGCACCCATAAAGGAAAATAGCAAGTCACTGTGTCACCAGTATGAAGGAGGCTCAGTTACTGAGGCATTGAACACAAAGGTAGATCAGAAAATAGGCCACCCATCACAGATAAGGGGGAGCCACTGTGTCTGTATTTTAGAGGAGAGTCAGTCAATGTTCACCCATCACAGAGGACTGCTAGTCACTGGGGCAGTCATTATGAAGGATTATAAGACGTTGGGTGTCAATCAGAGGATGCAGGGAAACTGGGGCAACTGTAATGGAGGAGGTTTGGTCATTGGGGCACTGATTAGGGAGGAAATCCCATCACTGTAAAAGCCATCACAAAGATATTTACTGGGACACCCATCACAGAGATGAAATACACACTGGATCATCTGTCATAGAGAAGGGCCAGGCACTGGGACACACACTGAGAGGAGGGCCAGTCAGTAGGGCACCCATCACAAAAAAAGTTTACTAACTGGGTTACCCTTCAAAAAACAGAGCCAACCACTGGGGCACACATAAAAAAGCAGAGCCAGTCACTGAATCATATATCACAGAGGAGGCCAGTCACTGAGGCACCCAACAAAGAGGAAGACCAGTCACTGGGGAAACCCATTAAGAGTGCTTCAGTCCAAGGGACTTCTGCCAAGGTGGCGATTGGGCAGCATGATCTGTGAGACCTCCGCAGAGGAGGACACAGAAAGACTTGGACTCTCTCCCTGGGAGACTGCTCCCCACACAGAACTCGGCCACTGATACCGCAGAGACATCACAGCAGACCGGCAGTGGAGGAGGCCTGCCGCTAGGGCCGCCACCACTGATCATCACAGCGGGACGGCGGCTCGCTGCTGCCGCTGCCACGAGCGACTCAGCCCGCCCTGCCACTGCCCTGACCGGCTCAGCCTGGCCCCACGCTGTGAGCAGCTTGGCCTCCCCCCCCACGGCAGCTGGCCCGGCCCCACCACCACATCCATGAGCGGCTTGGCCCGCCTCCCCCCTACCACCACTGCAGCTCAGCCCGGCCCGCCCCGCCACTGCCATGAGTGGCCCAGCCGGCTCTGCTCTGCCACCGCATCCGCGAGTGACTTGGCCCGGCCCACCCCACCACCACATCCACGAGCAGCTCGGCCGGCCCTGCCCCACCGCCATGAGCAGCTTGGCCCGGCTCGCCGCCATGGTCCAGATACACGTCGCCGTCACTGCTGCGGCCAGACACCTTCAACGCCACTGTGGTCCTGGAACCATCGTTGTCTCCGCAGACTCTGCCTGAGGTGATCCACCCCTCCACACAGGATATGCTGAGATTAAGATCGCTGCCGCTGCCACTGCCACCACCACTGCCGCTTTGACTTCTGGGTGAGCCTTGGACCTCCTCCTGTGAGTCCACTCCCAACTGGCCCCCACTTAGGCTTCCCCCCATGGGACAAGCAACTGAGATAAAGACCACCTGGAGCCTGAGACAGCACCACCTGCTGGCGACTCAAGGTAACAACACCAAAAGGTGAAACTGACCCATTGAATTAAACTTGCCAGCTTGGGAAAAAAAAGCCAGAAATCAGAACTGAAAGGACATTGAACTTAAATGAAAAGCTTCAAAGTGTACTAGATTGGTTCTGTTAGTTTACTAACTCGATTCCATCCCTTTCGGTCTGGCCCTCCGCCCCCCCCCCTTTTTTTTTTTAGCTTTTCCTTTTTAATTTAGTTTTTGCTTGTTTTCTTTCTTTTTCCTTTTTTTCTCTCTATAAACTAGATCTTCTTCCTTTCTTTTTCCTTTTCTTCTCTCTACAAACTTGCCAGCCCGGGAAAATAAGAAGACTGGTTAGTTTGTTTGTTAATATCAACATATGTTTTAATGCTTTCTTTGT
>CAUYQG010118569.1:0-11956 GCA_963574415.1 Tarsius wallacei | reverse complement strand
CTTGTCCCTCTGAACAGAAAGTCCACAGTTTGGTGGAGTATGATACAGGCACTTATTACCACCCTGACATATGAAACGAGAAATTCTGGTCACAGATGATCCAGAGAGCTCAGAACGCATAGAAAGGTAAGGTGGGGGAGGGGTAGGGGGTGGGGGGGAGGGGGGCGAAGGGAGGCGGGGAGGAAGAGGCAGCTCTGAACACAGCCTTGGGGGGCTTAGTGGGGCAGTTTTCTCCTCCCCCCTTGGGGACCAATAGCTCCCTCAGAGGGAATCAATATATTTTTAGCCATCCTAGGGTAGGGAAGTGACCTTTTGAACTCTGAAATGGATGGTATTAAAGCCTTTACCTGTCTAGTGTCTCCTAACAGCTTGTTTTTGATTGGTTCCAGAACTCATTACATCTTAAGAGGGAAAAAATTAGCCGGGGGTGGGGTAGAAGGAGGAGAAAGCAAGAGGGAGCATGGTGCTCACAAGCACCAAGTGTCTCAGCTCCAAATGAAGATAAGTTGTTTGAAATGAACAGCTAAGAGACAGTCCGTGCATTCTCCTGCTTATTGCAGCTCAGTAAATTAAACTTAGTATGCTCAAAGGCTGACTTCATACTGATGTTGTTGCCTTATGGAAAATAACACACTCCCCCCCTCTGCTTTTTTTCTGTCTCTAACAGATGACAGTAATAATGAGAACTAAAATCACTCAAGTCAGCGTATGAAAGGGAACTGTCTGTTTAAAAAAAAATAAAAAGACATCTCTCGGTGCCATCTGCTGAGGTACAATAATGTTTTGTAACAGGTTTTGGAAAGCACATTAAAAGGCTTCATCTGTGCCTGTCCTTTCCAGTTAGTCAAGATATAGTTGTGTCTTTCCTGTCTGATGTGGATTCTTGAATCATGTAATTATTTCTAATTTATCTCTGAAATTAAGCGTCTCAAATACAATTTTAATTGGGATTTCATTAGGTACTTATTATATCATGTGTCAAATGATAGTTGATTATTCTGAGCATTGGTAGAGAATGTGAAAAATATAGTGGGAGAATGATGGGTACCTCTGAAAGCTGATGGTGCTCAATAAATATGTCTTAAAAATAATCAGTTGATATATAATTAACGTAAGTAATTACTGCAATTAAACTCTATTTATGGAACCCTGCTGTGTTGTTTTCCATCTTAAGCTTAAACATGATTGTTGTTCTTTTGCCCAAATAAAATTAATGTAATGAGAGAAAAACAGAATAAATATAGGCCTGGATAACAGAGAGAGGAAAACATTTTCTCTTTATTGGAGAAAGATGGCATGAAGGCAAAGGTGTACAAGACTTTAAAAGTACCCTTTTCACCTAAACGAATTAGGCACATTCAGTGCACATGGGGTAAAGGTATGTGGAAATGGATGAGGGAATACAGGGAGGCTGCTCATCTAAACGACCCAACACTGGGAAACTATGACCCTGATTCTGCCACAGATTACCTCACCATGTGGTTGCTGTTTTAATTTGTCTCTATACCATCAGCACTTAGGGTTGTGGCTAGCTACAGTAAGTATTAAAAAAAATGTAGAGTCAAGAGTGAGTCAACTCTGTCCTGAGTGACAGTGAACATGAATGGCATACTGGGGGATGAGGAAAAAACAAAAGAAAAAGCAAAAAAAAAAAAAAAAAAAATCAACAGACTCGACTAAATGTGTTTCCTTCATCAAAATAAGCATTCCTGACTTCTGAGAAAAATGGGATAACAGGCATCAGCTTTGCCCTCCCACCTGAATCAGCTTAACAAAATAACCATCGAAATATATTGGACAATGGTTTCAAGATACTGGACATCAAACAATAAAGGACAATTTCCTGAGAGATGGGAAGCAGATGAAAAGAGCCGTATGATTTTCCTAGCCTACTGCCTGGAAAGAGTTTCCAAGTTGCAGCATGTGAGGGAGAACTCAGATGAAGCCGTTTCCCCGAGTTAAGGAGACAGAGCTGAAAATCTAGGGAGACCAAAGGAGTTAGACTTTGTGGGGCAAGGGACCAGCGAGGAGAGATCTGCATAAAGAAAGAACTTCAGAGAACTGCAGCGTTCTCCCTTGATGCTTCCGCTGAATAATGACCAGCACATGCTATTATGGAAATTTCCTGAGGCCATAGAAAGAACCATCCGAAAGAACTAGAAGGGCTAATCACCAGGACACAGAAAGTGCTGGGAACAGTTTCTGTTCTTACTAGCTAGAGTAGAAAAGGTGACTATAGAGGAATACTCCCCTATCACATGGAGTGTTCAGGAGTGTTTTAACTCAGTAATGTGACAAAATTAGCTATAGACTAACTATTTCCCTGTTCCTACCTAACAAAACTCAAAAGACCCGAATGGATAAAATTATTTCCTATCAACTGTGTCCTAGAACAAAGCTCAAGAATATGTATAGGGATACAAAAATATCTGGCACCCAACAAAGTAAAATGCACAATGTTTGGCATCCAATTAAAGTTACTAAGCATGCAAAAAAGCCACAATGAATTTTTAAGAAAATCAGTCGAAATGCCTAACTTTCTTTATTGCAGAGTAAGGAGGGAACCAAGTCCTCTTCCCCCCAAAACAACTATAAGCCTATTGTCAAAAAGAGATATTTCATGACTCTTGAAATCAACCAAAGCAGAAAACAAATGGAGAAGCATTTATTCATGGAAAACTGCTGAACTTTGGATAAGAACATTGGGAATCTATCACATTCTTGATTGGATCTGTTTCTAGTCTTGCCAGTTTGGACGGTATGGTAGTTCTACTATGTGGAGTGGGTTGTGAAAAGCCAGAAACTTTGCTGCCAGAAGAGACTCACTTGATTTTGTATGAAAGATTGAAAAATAAAAAACACACTTCAAACAGCATTCTCAGTAAAAGTATTGATCTTAGAAACAAGCAACTTCTCATCTGAGATATAGTCCTATTTGGGAGAAACACCAAGACCAATGGGTCAGCCAGAAATTAAACAGAGAGATCTCAGATATGAGCCAGCCATAGAGGGGATGGATAATATCTCTCTGCATCCCTGCTGGCTTCATAGTACATGGGAGACCAAGGAGAGTCCAATCGCTTCACATATCTCTGGCTAATTGGACACCTGCACAACTGTGCGGAGTTGATGCATGAGAACCCGCAGAAAATAAATGATGGGGTAAGACTGAAAGTCCTTGAATTTTGAATGAACCCACACACAGATCCAATGGTAAACATTATAAGGCTTATTGGCTCAAAGACTTTGATTAAAACCCCTGATGAATCATTGGCTGATTATTAAACAATGCAGACACAGAGATGACCTCAAGAAAGCCAAGCTTAAAATTAAAGACTTAACAAAAGATTACTGAACAGACACATCAGGAGCTACAGATAGCAGGGGAAATCAATTCCATAGGTTTACAGTTATAAGTCTCTAAAACAAATGAAATAAAAACCCAGCAACAATAGCAACTCTTGAGGAAAATATCAGAAACTAGAGTTACTATAATATATTATCTAAATGACCAATTTTCAACAAAAAATAATCAAACATGCAAAGAAATAAAGAGTGACCTATACCTAGGGAAAAAAATGTAGTCAACAGAAACTGTCTTAGTGGATCCAGATATTGGATTTAGCAGAGAAAAATTTCAAAGCAACCATTTAAAATATATTCAATGAATTAAAGGAAGCTATGTTTTAAAAATTAAATGAAAGTATGATGATAATGACTTAGTAGTTGGAGGATGTCAATAAAGAGATACAAAGTAAAAGCATCAAAATGGACCACATGGAAAATTTTGGAGATGAAACGCACAATAACAAGAGAAATTTATTATATGACCCCAGCAGAAGATCTGAGAAGAATCATCAAACTTCAACTAGATCAGTAGAAATTATTTAATCTGAAGGACAGAACAAAATTGAAGAAAAATATGCAGAGCCTTGGCGACCTGTAGGTCAACAGCAAGTTTGCCAACATACATATAATAGGATTCCCAGAAGCATCAGAGAGAAGGAAGTAGAAAAAATGTTCAGACGTAATGATGGAGAACTTCAAATATTTAATGAAAAACATAAATCTACAGATCCAAGAATCTAATCAAGTAGGATAAACAGAAAGATTCATATCAAGTCACATAATAGTCAAACTGCTGAAAGACAAAAGACATAGGAAATTTTGAAAGCAACAAGAACAAAAAAACTTACCCAGTACAAGGGAGTCCCAATAAGATTAATAACTGATTTCTTATCAGAAATAATGAATGAGAGAAGGCAGTGAAATACATCCTCAAAGTGCTGGGGGGAGAAAAAAAACCTATCAATTGAGAATTCTATATTCTAGGAAGATTATCTTTCAGAAGTGAAAGTGAAAAAAGACAGTCTCACATAAAGATGGAGATACATTTTTACTAACAAATTTGCCTTATAAGACACACTGAAGGATGTCCTTTTGACTGGAAAAAAACAACATTAGATAGTAACTGAAATTCATCTATTTATTTGAAAGAATAAATAAAGAGCACTGCAAATGGTTAAATGTATCCATAAATATAAAAGGCTACATAAATATTTTTCTCTTTTAAATTTTCAAAAAGATATTAAAGTATATAAAGCAATAGTTTTAATTATTGTTTGGTTTATAACATACATGGTAATATATTACAATAAAAGAACAAAGAGAAAATGCAGGAAAGTTTCTATTTCACCAGAATTAAGTTGGTATTAGTTTGAAGTAGATTATGATGACTTAAGAAGTCTATTACAATCCTTACATCGATAACTAAAATTATATAGTAAAAAAATCAACATAGATGGAGAAACATGGACCACATTGACTCTACTGCCTGAACTAACCAAGACAAACAAAACAAAACAAAAATATCATCCAGACAAAATATATGAAACTGGTTTTCAAGACACTGGACATCAAGAAGAGATTGCAAAGAAATATGAAAAAACTTTTAAGTGTAATGGATGTGTTCATTATCCTGATTGTGGTGATGGCTACACATGTGTGTACATATTCTTATCAAACAGTATCCTTTAAATAAATGCAGTGTATTATATGTCAATAATATCTAAATAAGACTGTTGAAAGCATTTCTGAAAATTATGGATTCATAAACTTAAAACACACATGTGTGCAATAACAGCATTTTGTGGAAGAGGGATTGTAAAAGTAACTCAGGATAACTTAGGGATTCTCCTTATGGAATACTTCTTCACAATTTGGAAAATATTTGAAAAATGGATAGTTTGAAATATGCAAAAAAGTAGATGTCGTTTTTATTCTAGTAGGTTTGGCCTCTAGATTTAAGAGTATGTTGGAAAATGTCACAAAATACAATTTGAAAAAAAAAAAACGATAATAACTTTACTGGCTTTATAAAAAGGAAACCCTCTCAGACTCGCCTAATTTTATTTTATGAGAGAATAATCTATGAAGTAAGAAGGAAGGGCTTGCCTATTGTAATGTACTCCAAGAAAGAGTCAGTACTGGCCATGGTAATTGAGGTTGGGGAGTCGATTCGAGCAAGATATGAAGAAAAAGAATTTCCATGGCATAGTAACTAACGATAGTTCTGAAGGTTAAGGAGAAAGACTCAAAAGGCTTCTGACATTTCTATCTTGGATGACTGGGTAAGGGCATTGTCATGAGATGAAATGGGGATTATTAGAGGAACAGGAGGTTGAGGAGAGGAAAGAGAATGATTTGGTCTTAAGCATAATGGGGATTTTCTTTTGCATTACATATTTCAGAAATATATAGGCATCAGTTTCTCACGTCTCTCCCCTGAAGCTGTTCATTCATTTAAAAATGTCTTTATGCATAAAAGGGTGTTATGCCAGCTCCTGAAAATGGCATTCTCTTCTGTAGCAATAATGGAAGTTGAATTCAAGGATGATTTGTCTGCAGGCTTTAGGAACTAATCAGTCGCATGTATTTATTGAGACCATCTCTGTGCCAGAAAAGTGCCAGGTTCAGAACAATGAATAAGGTAGTCAATGTTTCTACCTTCATGGGTTTTTTTCCTGGGGACATAGAAACTACAGAAGCATTCTTATGAGTCAAAATGGAACATTTTAGCCTTTGTCTTTATATTCAGTCTTAGAAATGGAGACAAGTAGTTTGGAGGCAAGAGTCAGGAATACAGAATTGAGGTGCTTCATGTGACCAGGAATTTAACTCACTGTGGCATATGACAGCTCTGATTCTACTACACTCAGCCTTAGTCTTGCTTCATTAAATTCCAGAAAATGTCTAGATTTCCTAATTACAGAAAGCAGGAGACAGTATGTGGAAATTCTGGATACATTGAGCCTTTTCTTTAGAATCTAATTTTGGCATAAGTGCTACAACAAAACCAGGCTATAGTTGCTGCAATTAAAGTTACAGTTCTTTGAAAGGCAGAATGAATGTGGTGTTCTGGCTTTCGGGAACACGATCTCCCTCCAAATAACCGATTTGATATTAATTTGGCATGAATGGTACTGATGGTAAACCTGTACTAGAAAAACACACCAATTTGAATTTGTGAGACACCTAGTTCTAAAGTTGCCTTTTTTTGAGACCTTCTTAAATTTCTTTCTATTAAACTTTCACCTGTGCCTCTTACTCTAGGGAAAGAAAGGTGGTGGTGTTATATTAAATAATGTAACCGCTCATTGATCTATTAGTAGATTTGATAGCACTGGAGAAAATTATTGCAACATTACGTTTGCACATTTTGAACTCAATCATTTAAAAAGAAAACTATTCAATTGCTTTAAATGTATTTCATCTAGCATTTAAATTAGATAAAGCAGGATTTAATTATTAAAGGATAGCTGATTATTTCTAAGATATTTTGGTTGCTTTATGAATGGCACATGATTACCAAAACTTAGTCAACCAACACTAAATCTTAGAAACAATATATTAACTTTGAGTTTATCAATGCTGTTTATAGCTGTGCTGAATTTAAATGCATTTAAACAAATGAGACTTTTTTCAGATTTGAATATTTCAAAATCCCAGTGATATTTGGTAGCTGTGAGAAGGTCTAATATGTATATTATTTTGAGATTTAGTTGTAGTGTATGCTTTGAGAGTTAGGTTACAAGTTTGAGCCATAGTCATCTTCATAATGACCAGTGGTTTTTTTTTTTTTTTAATTTTACTTTTTTAAAATTTTAAAGATGTGGGATACAATTCAGGGTTAGGTATACAAATGGTCATTGTACAGGTAAAGTTTGGGCCTCACTTTGGTCCCCGCTTCATCTGGTTTGAGACCAGGTACCCTTATTGATGAAGTGTGCCCCCTCCCCAGCAGTTTCCCACTACTGCCAATCCCTTTCTTGTAGTATTATGATAATCGTTCAGGGTCTGCTTATGAGTGAGAACATGTGGTATTCAGCTCTTTGTTTCTGTGATAAGTCACTGAATATTATAGACTCAAAGTCCATCCAAGTTGCTGCAAAGTTCATAATTTTGTCCTTCTTTACTTCTTTATTTCATTGTGCTTATGTGCCACATTTTTAAGTCCAGTCCACTTTCAATGGGCAGCATGGTTGGTTCCGTGTTTTTGCTATTGTGAATAATGCTGTAATAAACATCCATGTGAAGGTATATTTTTAATAGAGTGATTTGAGTTCCTCTGAGTATATTCCCAGAAGGGAGATTGCTGGGTCATATGGAAGGTTGATTTTTAGATCTTTTAGGAATTGCTACACAAAGGTTGTACTAGTTTACACTCCTACCAACAATGTAGAAGTGTTCCCTTTTCCTCTCCAGCATCTGTTGTTTTTTGAGTTATTGATGATGGCCATCCTGACTGGAGTTAGGTGGTATATCAGTGTGGTTTTATTTTGCATTTCTTTGATGACTAGTGAGGCTGAGTATTTTTACATGTATCTGTTGTCTGCTTGTATGTCTGACCAGAGAAGTGAAAGACCCTTACAACAAAAACTACAAAACATTGCTGAAAGAGATAAAAAGATGACACATAAACAAATGGAAAAATATTCCATGCTCATGAATTGGAAGAGTGAACATTGTTAAGATATCCATTCTATCCAAGACAAACTACAGATTTAACACAATACCCATTAAATTACCAGCAGCATTCTCCTCAGACCTGGAAACGATAGTACAGAAAGTCATATGGAAACACAAACAAATAGCCAAAACAATTATCAGCAAAAGAAACAAAGTAGGAGGAATCACACTTCCAGACTTTAAACTTTATATATGGACTATAATAATCAAAACAGCCTGGTATCGATACAAGAACAGGCATATAGACTAATGAAACAGGATAGAGATTCTGGAAGCAAAACCTCACTTTCTCAACCAACTCGTATTTGAAAAAGCCTCCACTAACAACCGCTGGTGAGAGGAGAACCTATTCAGTAAATGGTGCTGGGAAAACTGGCTGATCACACGCAGAAGATTAAAACAAGATCTCTACCCACCATATACAAAAATCAACTCTAAATGGATCAAAGACCTAAATGTAAAACCTCAAACTGTAAGAACCTTAGAATTCATATGAAAACATAAACGACCAAGAATAGCCAAAACAATCTTCCAAAAAAAAAAAATAAATAAAAAATAAAAAAAGCTGGAAGTATCACACTCCCAGACTTTGAACTTTATTATAAAGCTACAATAATTAAAACAGCTTGGTATTGGTACAAGAAATATAGACCAATGGAATAGAATTGAGATTCCAGAAGCAAAGCCTCAATTTTTCAACCAACTTATCTTCGACAAAGCCTCCACCACCCACTACTGGGGAGAGAAGAACCTATTCAGTAAATGGTGCTGGGAAAACTGACTGACTACATGCAGAAGATTGAAATAGGACCCCTACCTATCCCCATACACAAAAATTAACTCTAAGTGGATCTCAGACCTAAATGTAAAACCTCTAACTGTAAGAACCTTAGAAAATGCAGGAGATATTCTTATGGCAGTTGGAACTGGCAACCAATTTTTGATCAAAACCTGAAGTGCCCAGGCCATAAGAGATAAGATGGACCTCATTAAACTGACAAGCTTCTGCAAAGCCAAAGAAACCATCAAGACAGCAGGGAGATAGCACACAGACTGGGAAAAAATATTTGCCAACTCCATGTCTGAAAAAGGCCTAACATCAAGGATCTACAAGAAACTCAAATGTGCTGAAAAGAAAAAAATAAGCAGCCCCATTACAAAGTGGGCTGAAGATATGAATAGACACTTCTCAAAAGACAACATATGAGCAGCCAACAGACATATGAAAAAGTGTTCAGCCTCATTAGTCATCAAGGAGATGCAAATTAAAACTACACTGAGATACCACCTAACTCCAGTCGGAATGGCCATCATCAATAACTCAAAAAAGTAACATGCTGGAGAGGATGTGGCAAAAAGGGAACACTTCTACACTGTTGGTGGAGTGTAAACTAGTACAGCCTCTCTGGAAATCTGTGTGGCGATTCTTAAAAGTTCTAAAAATTGACCTTCCATATGACCCTGCAATCCCCCTACTGGGAATATACCTGGAAGAACACAGGTCACTCTATGAAAAATATATCTGCATATGTATGTTTATCGCAGCATTGTTCACAATAGCAAGAACATGGAACCAATCGTGCTACCCATCAAAAGAGAACTGGATAAAAAAATGTGGTACATATATACAATGGAATACTACGCAGTCATAAAGAAGAACAAAATCATGAACTTCGCAGCAGCCTGGATGGAATTAGAGTCTATAATACTGAGTGACCTCTCACAGAAACAAAGAGCTGAGTATCACATGTTCTCACTCCTAAGTGGACCTTGAACATCTATCGTATTGCTATAAGAAGAAGATTGACAGTAGTGGGAAACTGTGGGGGGCTCGTGGTGAGGAGGCGGGGGGAGGGAGGTGGGATTGACAGTAGTCAATATCTGCCTGGGGAAGGGGGGGCACACCTCATCAATAAGGGTACCTGCACAATGAATATTTGTGTACCTAACCCTGAATTGTACCCTACAATTTTAAAATAAAAATTAAAAGAGGAAAAAATAATAAAAAAGTAAAATGGGATATCCTAAAAAAAAAAAAAAAAAAATCCTTAGAAAATGCGGGTGACACCCTTATGGAAATTGGAACTGGCAGCCAATTCCTGATCAAAACCCCAAATGCCCATGCCATAATAAGAGATAAGATAGACAAGTGGGACTTTATCAAACTGAGGAATCTTCTGCAAAGCAAAAGAAACCATCAAGAGAGTGGGAAGATAGCCTATAGACTGAGAAAAAATATTTGCTAACTGTGTATCTGACAAAGGCTTACTATCTAGGATCTACAAGGAACTCAAGCGTGCTGAAAAGAAAAAAACCAAACAGCCCTATTAAAAAGTGGGCAAAAGATATGAATAGACACTTTTCAGAAGATGACCAGTATTTAATGTTGAGAACCACTTGTTTGCTCTTGAAATGATTGAATGATCTTGAAGTAACTTATAACTATTTGTTACCTATTTTTTAAAGCAAAAGATTCCATTTGAGAAATGTTAAAGACTGAATTATTTTTTTTCAGTGTCTAAAGATCACAACTGTGACTTGTAGAAAGAAGAAATGAATCATTGATTTGCTCTTACCTGAGAAAGAATTTTAAATTCAACGTTATTTAGACCTAACTTCTAAAGTTTGGTGAATTTCATATTCCTTTCCTGCGCTTCTAGTTAGAGAGAGACCGTAGCAATAACAGCCTGGTATTGGTACAAGAACAGACATAGAATAATGGAACAGGATAGAGATTCTGGAAGTAAAACCTCAGTTTCTCAACCAACTCATCTTTAACAAAGCCTGCACTAACAAACAATGGGGAGAAGAGAACTCATTCAGTAAACAGTGCTGGGAAAACTGGGTTTTACAGAAGGGAAATACACTGAAAATTGCTTTAGTAAATGTTATCATTTCATCCCAGTCATTTTGGAATTTGGAGGACTAAGGGTGCATGCATACAGCCCAGAAACCAGGTGCTTGGCCTTTTAAAGCTTCGCCTATTATTTGAACCAGAGTGGGCACCTGAGTAGTTTGGAACTCGAATCATTATTGACAGATTTGTGCATATCTACACCAAGTAGGATAGCCACTTATGACTACACAGGTTTTTCACAGAACAACTCCAGGGGGCGCCATTCACACAGACTGGGACTGACACTCCTTGGAGTGGCTCTTACAAGGTTTCCATCTTAGGTTTTATTTAATTTGTATCTGTTTGCTTTTTTCTATGCCTTAATTTATACAGAGAGTCACAATCCTGTTACACACTAATTATTTGCATTTCCATTGCTTCATTAGATCTGAATGATCTGATTTTAGTTTTTTCACACAATGCCTGAGGTAGTGAGGATACCCTTCACTTGTCTAAGCTCACATACACAGGCACATGCACACCCACACATACACCAAAGGCAGTTTTAGCATTTCTGGAACAAACATTAACATTTAAAGCAGTGTTTCATTCCCATTGAGTTATTTTGTTTTCTTCCTGTTTTTTTCTCTTCTGGTGCCTAAGAAGTTTATGACAACTGAATAGTTAAATATCGATTTGAAATATGTGTTATACGGATGAAATCATAGAAAATGGAGTTTAAGAAATTTTTTTTTTTTTTTGAGTTGGAGTCTCACTCTGTCGCCCAGACTGGAGTGCAGTGGCCGCTCCCTGCCACCGCAGCCTCGACCTGCTGGGCTCCGGCGATCCTTCCGCCTCAGCCTTCCAAGTAGCTGGAACTACAGGCGCATGCTATCACGCCCGGCTGATTTTTTAATTTATTGTAGAGATGAGGTCTCGCTTGCCCAGGCGGGTCTCGAACCTGCGGGCTCAGGCAATCCACTCACCTCAGCCTCCCAAAGGCGCGGGATTACAGGCTGAGCCACCGAGCCCGGCTAGATTCAAATTCTTAAAGTACATGAGGGGAAACCCAAACAAACCTGGGATATATTT
>CAUYQG010118564.1:0-19607 GCA_963574415.1 Tarsius wallacei | reverse complement strand
AGTACTTGTGATAGGTGATCCTTTCTGTATGCAGAGTATCCTTCAAAAAACACAATTAAGCAGGGCTCGATGGCTCATACCTATAATCCCGGAACTTTGAAAGGCTGAGGCAGGAGAATTACTTGAGCCCAGGAGTTCAAGTTCAGCCTAGGCAACATAGGGAGACCCTGTTGCTTAAAAAAAAAAAAAAGGTGAGCCGGACTTGGTGGCTCAACCTGTAATCCCGCACTTTGGGAGGCTGAGGTGAGTGGATTGCCTGAGCCCACGGGTTCAAGACCCAGGGCATTTGGTGAGACCTCATCTCCACAATAAATCAAAAAAAACTAGCCGGGTGTGGTAGCACGCACCTGTAGTTCCAGCTCCTTGGAAGGCTGAGGTGGAAGGATCGCCGGAGCCCAGCAGGTCGAGGCTGCGGTGGCCGGGAGCGGCCACTGCACTCCAGTCTGGGCGACAGTGAGACTCCAACTCAAAAAAAAAAAAATACCATGACCAAGTGGGTTTTATTCTAGAAATGCAAGGGTGATTCAACATATGTAATTCAATAAATGGGATCCACTATATAAATAGAATTAAAAACAAAAATTATGTGATCATTTCAATAGATGCAGAGAAAACATTTGATAAAATCTAGCATCTCTTCATGATAAAAACCTTCAACAAAATAGGTATAGAGGGACCATTCCTCAAAATAATAAAAGCCATATATGACAAACCCATGGTCAAAGTCCTTCTGAACAAAGAAAAGTTGAACGCATTCCCCCTCAGTACCGAAACAAGGCAAGGATACCCACTTTCACTATTCTTATTCAATATAGTACTTGAAGTCCTAGCCAGAGCAATCAGGGAAGAAAAAGATATAAAGCATATCCAAATTGAAAAAAAGAAATCAAACTATCTCTGTATGCTTATGATATGATCCTATACCTACAGAACCCTAAAGACTCCTCTAAAAGACTCTTGGACTTGATAAAATAATTTAGTAAACTTTCAGGATACAAAATCAACACACACAAAGCAGTAGCACTGCTATATACCAATAGCAACTGAACTCAGAATCAAATCAAGAACTCAATTCTATTTACAAAGCAGCCAAAAAATCTAAAATATCTCAGAATATATTTCAGCAAAGAGGTGAGACTTCTCTACAAGGAGAACTACAAAACTCTGATGAAATTGTAGAGAAACACCCCATGCTCATGGATTGGAAGAATCAACTTTATTTTGTTTAATGTCAATAGTTACATGTAAAGTTTTCTTTTTTTATTTTAAAGATGTGGGGGACAAGTCAGGATTGGGTACATAAGTGGTTTAAGTACAGGTGAAGTTTGGGCCTCCCACTGGGCCTCACTTCACCTGGATTAAGATCAAAGCACCTTTATTGAAGTTATGTGTCCCTCCCCATCTCCTGGCAGTGCCCCGCTACTGCCAATCCCTTTCTTGTAATATTATGCTAGTTGTTCAGGGTCCACTTATGAGTGAGAATATGGGGTACTCAGTTCTTTGTTTCTGTGATAGATCACTGGATATGATAGACTTTAAATCCATTCAAATTGCTGAGAAGTCAATAATTTTGTTTTTCTTTATGGCTGAATAATATTCCATTGTGTATATGTACCACATTTTTTATCCAGTCCACTTTCGATGGGTAGCATGGCTGATTCCATGTTTTTGCTATTTGGCAGAGCCACAATAAACATGTGTGCACAGGTATCTTTTTTATAGAATGATTTAAGTTCCTTTGGGAACTTAAGGATTGCTAGGTCATGTGGAAGGTAAATTTCTAGGTGTCTTAGAAATCATCACACTGTTTTCCATAGAAATTGAACTAGTTTCCACTCCCACAAACAGTGTAGAAGCATTCTCTTTTCTCTACAACCTCACCAGCATCTGTTGTTTTTTGTTTTATTAATGATGGCCATTCTTGCTGGAGTTAGGCAGTATCTCAGTGTGGTTTGGATTTGCATTTCTCTGATGATTAGTGAAGCTGAGCATTTTTCATGTGTCTGTTGGCTGTTCATATGTCTTTTTTTGAAAAGTGACTATTCATATCTTTCACCCACTTGTTTTTTTCCTTCTGGCATATTTGAGTTTCTTTTGTTAGATATACAGTTGGCAAATATTTTTTACTATTCTGTGGGCTGTCTTCCTGCTGTCTTAATGGTTTCTTTTGCTTTGGAGAAGCTTTTCTGTTTGATGAGTTCCCACTTTCTATCTTATCTCTTATGACATGGGGCTTTGGGGTTTTGATCAGGAATTGACTGCCTATTCCAATTTCTGTAAGGGTGTCTCCTGCATTTTCTTATAGTTTGAGGTTTTATGTTTAGGTATTTGATCCATTTAGAGTTGATTTTTGTGTATAGTGACAGTTAGGGGGTCCTGCTTCATTCTTTTGCATGTGGCCAGCCAGTTTTCTCAGCACCATTTAATGAAAAGGTTCTCCTCTCATCAATGGTTGTTGATGGAGGCTTTGTTGAGATGAGTTGGTTGAGAATCTGAGGTTTTGCTTTCAGAATCTCGATCCTGTTCCATTGGTCTGCATGCCTGATCTTGTACCAATACTAGGCAGTTTTGATTATTGTAGCCTTATAATAAAGTTTAAAGTCTGGGAGTGTGATACCTCTTGATTTGTTTCTTTTGTGAGAATTGTTTTGGCTACTCATGGTCATTTTTTGTTTCTATATGAATTTCTATATTGTTGTTTCCAGGTCTGAAAAGAATGATGATGGTAATTTAACGGGTATTACATTGAATCTGTAGACTGCCTTGGGTAGGACAGATAAGTTAGCAATGTTGTGAAAGAATCAACATTATTAAAATGACCATATTACTCAAAGTAATCTACAGATTCAACGCAATCCCTATCAAACTACCAATGTCATTTTTCACAGAATTAGAAAAAAAAAATTCTAAAATTCATATGGAATAAAAAAAGAACCAGAATAGCCATAGCAATCCTAAGCAAAAAGAACAAAGCTGGAGGCATCACATTATCTGACGTCAAATTATACTACAAAGCTGTGTAACCAAAATAGCATGGTACTGATACAAGAGTAGGCACATAGACTAGTGGAACAGAATAGAGAATCTAGAAATCAACCCAAATACCTGCAATCAACTGATCTTTGACAAAGCAAACAAAAACACACACTGGGGAAAGGACACCATATTCAACAAATGCAGTAGGAAAAACTGGATAGCTACAAACAGATCCCTATCTCTCCCATATGTAAAAATTAACTCAAGATGGATTAAGAATTAAATGTCAGGTCGAAACCAAAAAAATCCCAGAAGAAAGCCTAGAAAAAACTCTTCTGGACATTGACCTATGCGAAGAATTTATGATTAAAACCCCAAAAGCAGACTCCAGAAAAAACCGAGTGCAGCGGGAGCATGGGGAAGCAAAAGAAAACGCAGAAGTATGAGACCATGAAGCGAATGCTTAGTCTCAGAGATCAGAGACTTAAAGAAAAGGATAGATTAAAGCCTAAAAAGAAAGAAAAGAAAGATCCCAGCACACTAAAGGAAAGAGAAGTTCCCCAACACCCTTCCTGTTTATTCTTCCAGTATAATACACAGTTGGGTCCACCTTACCACATCCTTGTTGATACTAACTTTATTAACTTTTCCATTAAAGCCAAACTGGACTTAGTGCAGTCAATGATGAACTATCTGTATGCCAAGTGTATCCCTTGTATAACTGATTGTGTAATGGCAGAAATTGAGAAATTGGGGCAGAAGTATCGAGTAGCTTTAAGCACAAGTGTTACATTGTGGCCACAGTTGACTGGGACCTTAAAAGAAGAATCTGGAAGATCCCTGAAGTTCCTATCATGTACATTTCTAACCATAGATACAACATCGAGTGGATGCCAAATGATTACGGAGCTCCTCGCTTCTAGTTCTTCCAAGACAAAGCTCCTTTGCCTTTCTTCAACTACCTTTCTCTGTTGCCAGTTCATTAAACATGCAATAGCATGAATTATTATTCTATTCACCCATTTGCTCTATTATGAGCTGAGAATGGATAAATACACTCATTTTTTAATGCTGAAAAAAAAAAAAACCCAAAAGCAAATGCAACCAAAAATAGAAATAAACAAGTAGGACTTAATTAAACTAAAAAGTTTCTTTGCAGCAAAAGACATAATCAATAGAGCAAATAGGCAACCTACAGAATGACAGAAGATATTCTCAAATTATATATCTGACAAAGGATTAATATCCAGCATTCACAACGAACTCAAACAAATCAGCAAGAAAAAAAAATTGATCCAATTAAAAAGTGGGCAAATGACATGAACAGACATATCTCAAAAGAAGATATACAAATAGCCAACAAACTTAAGAAAAAATGCTCAACATCACTCATCATCAAGGAAATGCAAATGAAAACCACAATGAGATACACCTTATGCCAGTCAGAATGGTCATTATTTACAAAATAAAAAAATAATAGATGCTGGTGTGGATGCGGAGAAAAGGGAACACATACATTCTTGGTAGGAGAGTAAATTAGTGCAACCTCTATGGAAAGCAGTATGGAGTTTTTTCAAACAACTGAAAGTAGATCTATCATTTGACCCAGCAATTCCACTACTAAGTATCTACCTAAAAGAACAGAGGTCGATATTAGGAAAAGGCACCTGTAACTGCATGTTCATCATAGCACAATTCACAGTTGCAAAGATGTGGAATCAACCTAAATACCCATCAACTGATCAGTTGATAACAAAAATGTGGCATATATATACTATGGAATATTATTCGCTATCAACAAGCACAAAATAATATCTTTTGCAGCAACTTAGACAGAATTGGTGAACATAATCCTAAGTGAACTAACTCAGGAACAGAAAACCAAACACCACATGTTCTCACAAGTGGGAGCTAAAATAAGGATATGCAAAGACATAAAGAATGGTATAATGGACACTGGAGACTCAGAAGGGGAAGGGAAGGAAGAGGTGGAGGGACAGAAAAATCACCTATCAGGTACAATGTGCACAGGTAAGGGTGGTGGGTACACTAAAAGCCCAGACCAAAACTATTTGTACCACCAAAGCTACTAAACTAAAAAATATATATTAATATAAAAAGTGTGGCTCTATTATCTTTTGTTTGCATAGTTTCTGATGATTAGCCTAATGTATTCTCATCTTGTCTCTCTGCACATTTTTATACTTTAAAAAAAAAGAAGTAAATCAGTTTTAAATTAGATGGTCTAGATGTAGTCTAATATCCTATACAGTGAGGAAAAGTACATACACCCTTTAAAAATGTTTGTCTCTTTGTTTTTATTTTTTTAATGTACTTTGACTGAATATTTAGATAATACTGGGTGTAGCAGTATAAAAGACAACAAAAAGATTTCTATTTCATTGATACAGCGAGCCTCATTCTAATTCCAAAATAATGAATTACACTGCTAGTAATATTATACACTACAACTAATAATGAAGGGGAAAATGCCACTGTGGAACTCTCTGCTTTTTCAAACAACAGAGTTTATGCAGAAGTAAATGCTAAATATTACTGTCAAGTAGAGTTTAAGATCTCTGTGGGATGGATGTCCACTTTTCAAATGGTCACAAGTATTATGCAAACCAATGGGACAATAAGCTTCTAAGTACATTTAGACCACAACTTAAACATAATTTGCCAAGACCACATGAAATAAAAAGGGAGAATGAGTAATCATTTACCTGCAGAAGTTTCGATTGAACACATGCCTTAAGTGTTCCTTTCTTGAAATCAAACTAGCACAGTGGAGAGATAACAGTATGTGAACAATGGGAAACAACATGATAACAATGCACACTAGACTCTTAAAAAAGAAAATGATTAGTTTGGAAAAATAAGCTCTGAGAAATATCCATGACGAAGTTGGTTGGGTTCTAAGGTCAGAGAGATTCCAAAAACAAGAAGGTATATGAACTCCTTTGCAGCATCAAAATCCAGATATTCATCTAAAACAAATCCAGAACTTTAAATAGATCAAGTTATACTTAAACATAGGGTCTCGAAAAGACCTATTCAAGTAGAAATCAAATTTCTCTTGCATCATAGGTAATATTGGTCTCTTAGGAGACATCCAAGCAATTTATTAAGTCAGCTACTAATTATCTTTATAGGATTTTAAAATGACGTTACACATAGACAACCCTTTACACCCTTATATGGAAAGAAAAAAAGGTGACAGGCTTAGAACCGACCATATAGGCCATATTATTCTTACTTTATAATCGTCTGTTGATAAATTGTTCAACTGAAAGAAAGAATAAGAGCTCAAGGCAAACCAGAAATGATACCTTTCAAACACGGCACACCTAAATGCAGATTAAACACAGAGATAGGAAATAAAGGAATATTCTTGACTGGGCACAATGGTGCACATGTGTAGTCCCAGCTACTTGGAAGGCTGGGGTGAGAGGATCATATAAGGTAACACAGCAAGACCCAATCTCTAAAAAATTTTTAATGCTTAATCATTTAATTGAAATAAATATATCTCCTTAAGATAATAAAAATGAAGATTAGAGTTAGATTACATTAGCATAACACCTCATACAATATCTGCATTTCATATGTATGTTACATACATGACATGCCTAGGATACCGACATGTCACAGATACTTACATGCTTATCTTCCACATTACGTACACGTAAGTACAAGCTACATTTTGAATGTGATATATTGCTAGCAATATAAGATAGTCAACTCACATCTCTGTTTGCTTGGGAAGAAGAAATTGGGGTATTTGTTACTTGCAGTTTGAACTTCTGATAATCTTTTAGGATTTATCTATACAAATATTAATGTGTGAAAACTTAGAAAAATATTCAACTTGAAACTTTTTCAAAAGTTAATATGGACCTTTTCTACAGAATCAGTACACTAGCCCTTCCAAAGTAAAACCTAAGCAGGATGACTTACAAAGCAAAGAACAGTCTGCTGGACAGAGTAACTGTAAATACCTGGGGGCAAGGACCATATCTTGCATTCTACATTCTGCCAATCATCTAGCATGGTGCCTTACATACAACAGTTATATAATAAACACTGGCTGTCGGACACAGACTCAAACAGCCTACATTCTAGCCCTACTTCTACCATTGACATTTTGAGAAATGTAATAAATAGTTTATGGGGTGTCTAGCCCATGATTATTCCACCTCTCCTCTTAGAACAACTGACTACCCTCCAGAGGAAAAAGCCCATCTTTACCCCCCATTTTAACCTTATTGCTATTATCCGACCCAACTTTTTGGTCATAGCTGGTTAAATCAAAGGTAGACTTACGACTTTAAGTAAATTAGAGTCTGTCATCTGAGAATTTTAACTTAAAGGCTCATAGACTGGCAGTTGGAAGCTAAATGTCTCAATGGCTAGAGAATTGAAACAAAGGTTCACATCACAATCAACACAGAAGACTTCTGTGACCAAGTGTGGGGGAGGGTGGACTTTCCCCACACACTAAGCAAGCAATCAGTTCTTCAGCAGACACTAGCTGGGTGTCTTCTAATTTGGTTCCATTTTAATGCTATCTACCTGGAAATAGTGTCAGATCCCATAGGTTGAGAGCTCAGTCCCCAAGACTGCTCCCCCACACTTTTGATGCCATGCAAACCCAAGGTTGTTTTGCCTGTGTTTCTGACTGACCAACTATAACACAGGGTTCCCACAAACCACCCTCCTTGGGTTCGATTAATGTGTTAGAGCTGCTCACAAAACTCTGGGAAACACTTAAATGTACTGGCCTATTATAAAGGCTATCACAAAGGATGCAGATGAAGAGAAAAATAGGGTAAGGTATGAGAAGGGACACAGAACTTCCACGCCCTTGTGGGGGGTGTGCCACCCTCCAGAAACCTCCATGTGTTCAGTTATCTGGAAGCTCTGTCCAGGGGTCTTATGTAAGCTTCATTACATAGGTATGATGGGTTAAGCCATTGACCACTGGTGATCAACTTAACCTTCAGGCCCACCCCCTCCACAGAAAATGGGGGGTGAGCTAAAAGTCCCAATGTTTAATCAAGTCTTGTTCTTTCTGTGACCAGCCCCAATTCTGAAACCGCTAGGGGTTCCCAATCACCAATCATCACACTAGCACACAAAAAGATATCACTTTGGAGACTCTTAGGAGTTGTATGCCAGAAAAATCTCTATGAACTAATAAGGAATGATTTAAAGATGTATTAATAAGTAAAAAAAGAAAAATGTAGAAGATTATCTATGGTGTGCCAACCTATGTAAATAAGAAGAGGAAACAAGAAATATCTAGTATTTGCTCAAATAAGAAATGTATATATATCTGCAAAAAGAAACACAGGAAATGTAAACAAGAAACTAAAGAGATGAGATACCTACCCGGAGTAGGTGGAAAAGATGGTGGGATGGGAATGCCATAGAAGGAATGGGATGTGATGCTTCTCTGAGTATACTCTTTTGTATAGTTCTGACTTTTGAAAACATACTGATGTTTTACAAACACACAACATCAATAGGAATGGGAGGAAACCCTAAAATGAAATATAATCAGAAACAAATGAACCAAACCCACACTGGATGGAGCTGGGGGGTAGGGCAGATAATGAAACATAATCTGGGTAACTTTTGAACGCAGTATTTGTACTATGTGTCCTCAGGCTAAAACTAAACAAAACATTCAAAGC
This sequence comes from Tarsius wallacei, assembly GCA_963574415.1. Classification (NCBI taxonomy): domain Eukaryota; kingdom Metazoa; phylum Chordata; class Mammalia; order Primates; family Tarsiidae; genus Tarsius; species Tarsius wallacei. The sequence goes on along the minus strand of CAUYQG010118564.1, from coordinate 10,932 downwards.
AAATACTGAACGCTAGTTAGTAGGGTTTCTTTTTGCAGATGTATGGGTTAGCACTTCCGAAATTGCTTTCTTTGTTTCTATGATTGAGTAAAAAAGTAAATTAATAAGGATAATGAAACCAGGCTTCTCACTGTAGAAGAAGAAGCTAAAAATGTGGAAAGAGCTGAGCACAGTGGCTCACACCTATAATTCCAGCACTTTAGGAGGTAGATGTGAGAAGTCTGCCTGAGTCCAGGGGCTCGAGACCGGCCTGGGCAACTTGGCGAAACCTCATCTCTATAATAAATAAATAAATTAGCCAGGTGTAGTGATCCGTGTCTATAGTTCCAGCTACTTGGAAGGCTGAGGCAGAATGATCCCCGAGCCCAGCAGGTAAAGGCTGCAATGGCTGTGAGCATTCCATGGCACTCCAGGCTGAGCGACAGAGTAAGACTCTGACTCAAAAAAAAAAAAAAAGTGGAAAAGAGGAATAATAAAATGAACCCTGTGGACAGAACCAAAATTGAAGTTATCAGTAAGAACTCATGGTTTTTCATGTGACTAAAGATAAAATATCCATTCTGTGGTATTACTGCCCCAAACTCATAACTCAAATCTAATCATAAGAAATAATTAGTCAAACCCTAAATGAAGAGCTTTCTATAAAATAACAGACTTGTACTCATCAAAAATGTCAGTGCTAAAGAAAACAAAGAATAAACTGCTTCAGATTTTAAAAGATGAAGAGACATGGCAAATGAATATAATACGTGATCAGGAATTTTAACTTGTTATGAAGGCCATTATTGGAACAGCTGGAAAAATCTGAATAAGTCTGTAGACTAGGCAATTGTATTATATCAATGTTAATTTCCTGATTTTAATAATTGTATCAAGGTTATGTAAGAGCTTATCTTTGTCTTTAGAAAACATACATAGAAGCATTTAAGGGTAAGGAGGTAGCATGTCTTCAACTTCAAAACTTCAGGGGAAGAAGTGTGTATGTATTTGTGTATGTGTGTGTATGTGTGAACAATCTATCAGACTAAATACTGATATTATCCACCACACACATACATTGGCCTGATCGCAGAGAAAAGTGAGATCAATATGTACCAACAGAATTATGTTGGGGTGTTTTTCAGACATAGTAAACTCTTTGAGAAAAACAAGGATTTAAAATAGTCTGAGGAATTTAAGAACCCTAATTAGAGCTATTCAAAATAATACATCCAGATACTCATAGGAAAATTAGGAATAAAAAGTATTTTATCAAGAATCCAAAAGATTCTTCCTTCTTAACCAGGAAAGTCTGACCTTAGTATGCAAGGACTACTGAGGGAACAGCCCAGGGCTAAAGGCTTAGCTGGAGGGAAGCAATCACTTAAAGAACAACCATTCCATCTTCTAATTCTCAGTCTCTATCATTAAGTCACTCATTCATTCAGTTATTCACCCAGAAAATTTACTATAGGCCAGGTCCCATACTAGCATTCTGGGAACCTAAGAACATGAAAGTCAGAGGCTGGATGTTAAAAAAAAAAAAAAAATCCAAATAGATGAGTTCTGCTTGACCCATGCATTTTTTTCTTTCCTTTTTCTTTTGACCTCTGAACTTTTTATTGTCCTCCTGCTTCCCTGAGGGGTGCCCTGCTCCTGCTGCCGCAACACCTCATAACTTTGTTGTTATTGGTCTCAGACACCAATTTGCAGTCCACTATCCTGTGGGTGGTGGTCTTTTGGGTGTTCTAAATGGAGCTGCTGCTGTCCAGGACATCATAGAGACTGAAGTCCTCCCTGTCCTCCAGCAGGCGGCGGTAGGTGGCAATCTCAGTCTCCAGGTTGACCCTGATGTTCAGCAGGGCCTCATATTCCTGGGTCTGGCACTGGCCCTCTGTCTGGGTCTGCGCCGGCTCAGACTCCAGGTGCAGCGGGGCACTGTTGAGCTGCACCATCTGCATGGCACAGCGGGCCTCCACCTCCCTCAGGCTGTTCTCCAACCTGGCCTTCAGGTTTCTCAAGGAGTTCAGGTCGATCTTCAAGGACTACCCTACCCTGTAAGTCTGAGCTCCCTGAGTATTACCTTGGCAGGTCCAATCTCAGCGAACTGCATGGTGACCACCACGGCGCTCTCCTTGATCTTCTGGGACCACTACTTGTTTAGCTCCTCTTGGTTCTTCTGGGCCAGTTCGTCCAACTGGGCCCGGATATCCGCCATGATCTTGTAGAAGTCCTGAGATTTGGGAGCATCTACCTCCACAGTCAACCCAGAGCTGGCAATCTGGGCTTGTAGCCTTTTACTTCCTCCTCGTGGTTCTTCTTCATGAAGAGCAGCTCCTCCTTGAGAGCCTCGATCTCTGTCTCCAGCTGCAGCCGGGTGACACTGGTGTCCTCAGTGACCTTGCGAGCCCATTGATGTCGCTCTTCATGGACTGGCACATGGCCAGCTCTGTCTCATACTTGACTCTTAAAGTCATCAGCAGCAAGACAGGCGTTGTCAATCTGCAGAACAATGCAGGCATTGTCCACAGAAGTTGTAAGGATCTGAGCCCTCAGGTCCTCGATGGTCTTGAAGTGATGCCCCCAGTCTCTGACCTGCGGTCCCTTCTTCTCCAGGCGTTCCCAGATTTTTCCAGCCTCCGGTTCTCAGCCTCCAGGCACCCCACCCTCTCTAGGTAGGAGGCCAGGTGGTTGTTCAGCTCTTGCATTGTCTGGCTCCCTAGACTTCTGGTCATCCCTGCGGTCAGGCCCCTGGACCTCCAGATGCCCCGGAAGCTGGTGGAACGGAACACACAGATCTGGGAGCAGGCGTGCTGCTGGTGGGCCAAAGGCTGAGTTGCTGGATGGAGACTAGTAAATTTATCTAAAGTTCCAAAATAAATTTCTAGAGCCCATTTTTTTTCACACAAAACTCAACCTTTCAGAACCACTTGAGGAAAAATAGCCTTTATTTCTAAATTACATTCTAAAGGTCTAAAATAAAAGCAGTCCTCCAACTTCCCAATTCTGAAAGAACTATTCTATTAGAGAACTAATCAGTATTTAAAAGGCAGAGCCCACAGCTCAATTAAACACCAAGGTTGATAAATCATTTCTTCCCAACTGAATGAGTAGTAGACCTGATTATTGCTCTATAGATGAAGATCAAGCTTACGTAGGTTATCTGTCAAACTAATAAGTGATGAGACAGTTTTGTATCCATATAACAAGAAGTCATGAAAGTGAGACAGATAAAAGGAAGACATCAAGAAAGAAAAAAAAATAAAAAGATGTAGAAATGACTAGAGATGATGAAGCAAAAGTTAGAAGGAAAAGAAAAGACTGAACAGAGGAAGTGAATACATTTAGTGGTAATGAGGCCATCGCCAGAGCTCTGTCCTCTTGCTCGACAGTTTGACAAATCAGTTAACTGCTCTTAAGGGTAAGTTTCCTCATCAGTAAAAAGAGAAAAATATTTAAATATTTCATCTCAGACACACTGCACAGTGCCTGACACATGGGATATGTTGGATACATTAAATGTTAGTTGTTCTTATCATAATTGTTGATTTGTAGTAGAAACTGAAAAAATATACTTTGGGCTGGGCTCAGTGGCTCAGTCTGTAACCCCAGCACTTTGGGAGGCTGAGGCAAGTGGACTGCCTGAGCCCGCAGGTTCAAGAGCAGCCCGGGCAACTTGGTGAAACCTTGTCTCTACAATAAAAATTAGCCGGGCATGGTAGCATGCACCTGTAGTTCCAGCTACTTGGAAGGCCAAGGCAGAAGGACTGCCTGAACCCAACAGGTCAACACTGGGGTGGCCATAAGCGTGACTCAAAATAAATTAAAAAAAAGAAATACACTTTGATAATGTTATCCAAACTAGACCTAATAAGGAATTTTAACTTAAGAGATTTCTGGTACAGAATGTTCCAGATGTCAGAGTGCTACTTGTAACTTATTTCCTTAAGATGCAATAGTTAATGTCCTCACTGCCCTAGAGGCTGAAGCAGATTGAGATAAAGAAAAACCAGATCTTTCTGTTAAGTTCTACAAAACTCAAGTGTGATATTAGTTATTATCTGTAATTTTCCTGCCTGTTTGTGTACCATTTACATATCAAATTGCTTAACCCTCAAGAGAGTTTTCCTCTTAGTTTGAAAGCTAGTAAGCTGACTCCTTTATATTTTTCCTAAATCACTGTGTTAACAAATATGCACATATACACACACATATATAAATATATATATGTAAATGTCAAATAAACATGAAAAACCACGTTCACTCCATCTAGTAAACAAAAATTCCATTAGAAATTAGATGAACATAGCCTATTATTAGCAAAGTGCAATAATGGGTACTCTTGTGGTAAAAATTCACCCAGCAATTTCATGTCTAAGTTTTTATTTCAGAGAAATAACCTGGTTGTGTGCAATAATTTATCCATAAGAATGTTCCTTACTGCATATTCATAACAGCAAAAAAAAATGAAAACAAAGAAACAACCTAAAAAGACTAGTGAAATAAATAGTATATTCAATTGTAGAAATATTCTACACCCATTAAGAGTCATGCAAAAGAATTTAGTAGCACAGAGAAAACATTCGATACATATTTTTATTTAAATTTTAAAAGTAAGACCAGGTGCAGTGGCTCATGCCTATAATCCCTAGTACTTTGGGAGGCCGAGGAGAGAGGATTGCTAGTTCATGGGTTTGAGACCAGCCTGGACAACTTGGAGAGACCTCGTCTCTATAATAAGTCAAAAAAAAATTAGCCGAATGTGGTGGCATGTGCCCATAGTTCCAGCTACTTGGAAGGCTGAGGTGGAAGGATCATCTGAGCTCGGCAGGTCAAGGCTGCTGTGGCCATGAGCGTGCCACTGCACTCCAGTCTGGGCTACAGAGTGAGACTCCAACTCAAAAAACAAACAAACAAACAAATAATTCTAAAAGTAGGTCATCTATTTCAAAAACATCTTGGTTCTTTAAAAATACTAATTCGGAGGGCAGCTGGTTGTATGGTCGGCTGGCACAATGGGGCTGAGCTGCGTGCGGGCCATGTTCTTTGACCTGGACAACACTGTCATCGACACAGCCAGGGCCAGCCGGAAGGGCATGCTGGAGGTGATAAAGCTCTTACAATCAAAATACCATTATAAAGAAGAGGCTGAAATCATCCGTGATAAATTTCAAATTAAACTCAGCAAGGAATGTTTTCATCCTTACAATACATGATTACCAATCTAAGAACTTCACATTGGGAAGAAGCAATCCAGAAAATAAAAGGTGGCATAGCCAATAGGAAATCGGCTGAAGAATGTTACTTTCTTTGTAAATCTACACGTTTACAGCATATAGCCACTAGCAGAAATTGTCAAAGCCATGCTCACTGAACTTCGAAAGGTCTGCCTACTTTTATTAACAAATGGGGACAGAAAGACCCAGAGGGAGAAGATTGAGGTTTGTGCCTATCAGTCCTATTTAGATGCTGTTGTTGTAGGTGGAGAGCAGAGAGAGGAAAAGTCAGCGCCGTCCATATTTTATTACTGCTGCAATCTCCTCGGACTACAGTCTGGGGACTGTGTGATGGTTGGTGACACGTTAGAAACTGACATACAAGGAGGCATCAATGCAGGGCTGAAGGCAATGGTCTGGACCAATAAAAATGGAACAGTGCCACTGAAGTCCTCCCCTGTTCCACATTATATAGTTTCTTCTGTGCTAGAGTTACCTGTCTCTTGCAAAGTAGAGACCGCAAAGTCAGCATGTCAGCTTAAAGCGCATAAAAAGGCATGATTATGAATGTTAGAATCAGTTTGCAGAGTTTGAACTAAGAAAAGTTAGGGCATTCCACTTACTATGGTCTAGTTCTAAGAATAATTTATTTAAGATTTAATGGCCAATATTGTAAAGGTCCTCCTAACCCTGTTGCTTTTAAGTTTTGACAACAACCATCCACTGGAATTTATATCTGAAAACTCAGGTTGCATTAATACAAGTCAGTAGTGTACATCAGGAAATGTGAGGAAATACATTATTTGTGAGACTGTGACTAGAGATTTTTTAAATTGTTAATCTTTTAGTATCTTGGCTCCATGATACCAATCAGGATAGCTTACACATGGATGCACAAATGTAAGTTTTTTGTTCTGGCTTAACAATAGTTATTTAAAAACAGAAATTCTAAAATATATTACAGAGGTTTATCACAGCAGCTGGATCTGGTTAACATGAAATAAGTACTAAGTCACATTCAAATCAAGGTATTTTACAGTGAAATTACCTTGCATATATTCTTTTTTAAAAACATGAAACATATTTTTGCCTACCATAGATATATACTTTTCTATTAGGAATCTGATTTTTCTGTGGTGTATACATGACAAATAGATTGGAAAAACAAACTAATAAAATCAACATGTGGTGCTTGACCATAATATTTTCACACTTTTGCACAGCGAGCCTGTGGCTTCCTTGTCATCTTTACCTCTTATGAAAATACTTTCACTGTCTTTCCCAGGCACAAAATGGGGCTGAGGAAACTATACTGTCTTTCTGGGGATAAGTGCGAGCCACACGACCCCAAAAGTCATTTTCTTTCAGTGGATCCATGAGAAAATTGCCTCAATGTGACCTGACCATGCAGCCCCCATCTGTTCTCTGCTGGCTGAGTGGTTTCACCCATAAGATGGACCCAATAGAAAATTAGGTTTTGCTATGAGCCTTTTTTTTTTTTTTTGAGTTGGAGTCTCACACTGTCACCCAGGCTGGAGTGCAGTGGCATGCTCATGGCCATCCCAGCGTCGACCTGCTGGGCTCCAGCAATCCTTCTGCCTCAGCCTTCCAAGTAGCCGGAACTACAGGCATGTGCTACCATGCCTGGCTAATTTTTTTTTTATTTATTGTAGAGATGAGATCTCTTGCCAAGTTTCCCGGGCTGGTCTCGAACCCACAGGCTCAGGCAATCCATTCGCCTTGGCCTCTCAAAGTGCTGGGATTACAGGCTGAGCCACTGAGCCCAGCCACTATAAGCCATTTTAATATTTGAGTGACTCTTAGAATTATTGTCTGCTTAAATCTCCTATTTTTCTCATTTTTGGAAATATATCATTGTGTCACAAATTTCTATATCTAATTCAGGGTTCACTTGGAGCTTAATGGTTCCGCAGCAAGGCATCATTTAGCAACAAGAGAATTTTCTCTAGACCATTAGGCTAGGCGGTCTCATGATTATACTAACTGAACTCAGAGTAAAGTGGTTAATAAAGGATAAAAGTGGTTATTAGAGTGGACAATAAAGGAAATATGATTTGGGTTGTTTTCTGGTAGACTTTTTTAAACGGTTGTATAAGAAACTACTAACGTAAAATTTTAGTCTATGTTCAGAATGTATAGCTATGTCTCCAAGATTGATACTCAGAGAATTAAACTCTAGATTGTACCTGTGAGCCTATTTCTATTTTTCTAGTTATTTTCTGTCTATTGCCAAGAAGCAGGATTCTCTGCCTTGTGCTAATGCCCTTTTGTGTTTACTTTTTTCTCTTGATTTTTAAAAATGTGATTGTGCTCTTGACTCTCATAGGGTACTCTTGCTATAAAATCAAACATTTGTGAACAGAGTATATTTGTAGTTCCAGGTACAGTACCTATATGGCCTTGATGATAGTTTGGCTATTTAAAGTTTAAGTTGGAGGATTTGGGCAAAGGTGCTGATGTGTGTGAGTGCCCTAATAGACTAGTTGGCGTGTGATACTAAGGTCTTGACCGTTCAGCTCTCCCATAGGATGGATGTAGGCAGTGTCACGTTCATATGCCAACTGCCAAAGGTCCTCACTCCTACACTGCTGGCGAATCTCAACAAGACAGTTCCAAGATGTTGAATGAAAATCAGCAAAAATGATCTGGGAGGGGGAAATGGAACAACTGAATTTCCTTGTCTTCACAGTTTGAATTCTATCTACTATAGTGATATAATATTACATTCTATTTGCACCCTTCCTTAGGGAAGAACTTTGTTTATCAACTATCTGAGCGGAATGTTACAGTGGATATTTTAAAATACTGGAATAAGCCTATGATTTTACTAATAATGATCTTTTTGTTTTAGAATAATATTCCTTAAAATTAAAAAATGATATAACAGTGAAAAAAAGCCACTAATTCACTTGTGTATCACCTATGTAAACTTTAGCATTATCTTATCCAGTTTTTAAGAAAATCAGGATTCTAGAACTCTGGTAACTTTCCCTTTTAGTTTATTCTTAGGTATTTTAAAGATTTTTGACACTGTTGTGAATAGAAAATTATTCTTTTTTTTAAAAGCTGGTTATTTAACAGTATAGAAAAGTTATTGATATATATTTAGTATCCGATCATTGAATCAAATTTTTCATATATGATGTAATATTATAAAGAAAAATATTTTTGTTGTAGACTAAAAATGATATGCACTAGTTATGCTGGTATACTGATGAGTTGGAAGGAGAAGAAGGACGGAAAGAGGGAAAGGATGTACATATAGCACAATGACCTTCTTCCCCATCAAGGAGGGGTGATGAGGAAGAGGACAGAGGTGGAGAAGGGAAGAAAAGTAAATAAGTTTTAGAAGGGTATCTGCTTTACCATCACAGTGTCTGTGATTAAGTTGACAATCTAGTTGGAGAAAAATAACATCCATAAAAACATGACTTCATCTCTATGATACTTTCTGGAAGTATAAAGAAAGAAAAGACCCAGGTAGAGAGAATTGGGCAATACTTTATAGAAAAAAAATAGAACTTGAAGATCAGAAAGACTTAAATAAATTAAAAAGTAGAGATTGCAAGACCTGTGAAAAAATACAATCCAAGGTCTACAAGCTAAAATGCACACCACTGGCTTGCAGGGGAGCTTCATGTCAAGTGGAAAATAAAAGTGCCCAGGTAGGTGCACCAAATTACAGAGGACCTTAAAGGAAAAGCTGAGAAACTCAGGCTCAATGTTCAAGGTCTTCTTGAGCAGAGGAATGACACAGGAGAAATGCTTTAGAAAGACACATCTGGAGATGGCATGTGAGGGTGAACAGCGAAGGAGAAGCACAAATGCAAGTGAGAAGGCTGTGATGGCAATGAAGGCCCGGGTCTCAAGGTAGAACCCAGGAGATGCTGTTGTGAAGATTTGTTCAGAAACTCTTACTGTAACAGCAGATCCTTGGAGACCTGGGACTCTGAGGAATCGGGAGTTGTTTGTAATCTGGAAGGTGAAGGACAGGGCAAGGAGTGACTCTGAGAAGGACAGAATGGAGGATCTTGGGTGTTAGTGGAGGAGGTGGACCCTTAGCTGGGTAGATTTCTGGGGCAAGCATTGGTGGTCTCTCCTGCTCTGATGTATTCTGTCACCTGTTCAGGGAAGTGCGGGCCTGGCCCGTTTCTTGGGCAGCTAACAAAGTGTTAAAGTTACTGATTTCTGGACTCACTGCTGTCATATAAACTTTAGGCAGGCTGATCTTAACCTCTTATTAAATACCTAAAGAATGTTTTGATTGCTCACTACGTAGCTATCCAAATATTGTAAAATTCAGATACTCCCTTGTATGCTTCATCTAGGCGTTGGAGGAGTACACACCCAACAAATATTTCCATATCATTTTCAAAGCAGTCTTTCTTCTGATAAGACTTCTTCACAGTTTAGAACTTGTTGACACACTAAAAACTCTACAGATAAGATTTCAGTTAAAATGTTTCATTCTTTGAAGAGGACAGGCTTCTCTTTCTTCCCTCCAAAATAAAACCTAAAAAAAGAAAAGAAAGACGCTTCCATGGGAAATGTCTAGCTTGTTTTCTTGTCTGTATTCTCTGCAGGCAGGGAAGCCCACTTAAAGCAGGAGACTCACTTGTAGACATCCCCGAAACACAAGCTCAAGGCATAACGACACCCACCCTCATAGTGTTGATAAGAAGAGACAAGATTTGTAAAATATTTAATACAGTGCGCAGCACATTGTAATTATTCAAAATGAGAGTACAAAATAGTGGTCCACAAACACAACAGCAGGCCAAGAAACTGTTTGTTCAATATGATTTCAATTATGTTAAATTACATGGAAAGAGATAAGAAAGAAATGCACTAAAAAGCTAAGAGTCATTATCTCTGGATAATGGTTTTAGAATTGGTTGTCCTTTTTCTTATTTTTCCTCATTCTTTTTAAATTTCCCACAAGAGGCACACATTTCTTTTATAATCATAATTTGAAAATAATAATATTTATAGGATTTTGCACAGAAGAAGGGCAAGTCGAGGGATTTAAGGCCCAAGGAAGAATATTCTCTTCTTCCTCTATTTAACACCTTGGATCCCTCAATGACAAGACCACATCTCTTCTCATAAACTTTATTTTCCTACTAACTTTCCCTCTACTTCTTTGAAAGGTGTCTATCTTCTATTCTTTCTTTTACTTTCTGGTCTTAAAGTATTAAATTTTAAATGTACAAAAACTAAAAACAGACCCTCAAGAAACTTACTTTAAAAAGTAGAAACCTAATTTATATAGATACATATTATAATAAAAGTCTCCCACACTGAGTATATTATGTGCAATAGTCTCTTAATATTGTGGGAACATAGGAAATGTTAGAACTTAAAAAAAGAAAAAAAAATCAGAATCCTAGTCTCCTTTATTAACTTTTCTAAAAGCACCCTTATTATAAACACCATACTAGAACAAAACCTTCTTCATCCACTGGACCTCAACATAATTTCATCTGACTTATAAAAGTGTCAATAATTATTCCCATTTTATACCCAAAACCACGTCTGGCAATGCCCCTGCAAGTGTTTTAGGGCATTGTTCTCTTTTTTTTTTTAATAATCAATATTTTTTATTATGATATTGTGGGGTACAGTTAAGGGTTAGGTATACAAATATGCTTCGTTCAGGCACCCTTGTTGATAAGAGGTGTCTCCCCGTCCCCAGACAGATATTGACTACCGTTAA
>CAUYQG010118558.1:0-10730 GCA_963574415.1 Tarsius wallacei | reverse complement strand
GAACCCGCGGGCTTAGGCAATCCACTCACCTCAGCCTCCCAAAGGCGCGGGATTACAGGCTGAGCCACTGAGCCCGGCTCCAAATTTTTTTTAAATTTGAAAGGTATATGCACAAATTTAGTTATTTTATATTCTCTTGTGATATTTGCAAGTTGTGTGCTTGTCAGAACAAAAAGCAATAGTATGGAGCATATATCTCACAACTAAATGGTTTTTCTACGTACCAATATTCTCGGTATTAAATAACTTTTGGAATGGCTGGAGATACCTGGATTTAATCATGTGTTATATTGAACAGCTCCTGAATCAAAAGTTAATGCTGTCAAGTTGGGGGAGCTGTGATGCAAAATAAAATAAAAATTATTTCTTTTCTAAACTTTAGATTGCTGTTTTATTTTTAAGAGATAACATATGTTTGCTTTCAGTTAAAAATAAAACATTTAGGCCTGGTGTGGTGGCTCATGACTGTAATCCCAGCACTTTGAGAGGCTAAGGGTGGGACCAGCCTGAGCAATGTAGGGAGACCTCCTGTCTACAAAAAAATCAGATGGATATGAGCGGGCGTGGTGGTGCACTCCTGTAGTCCCAGCTACTACAGAGGTTAAGGTGGAAGAATTTCCGGAGCCCAGGAAGTTGAGGCTGCGATGATTATGCTACTCATTTACTCCAACCTGGGTGACACAGTGAGATCCCAACTCAAAAAAAGAAAGAAAAAAAATGTATAATTGCCTCTGTATTGAACACGAACTGACTTTTTTCCTTTGCATTATTATCTAAATAATATAGTTTAATAATGTTATATGTAGTATAACAACTATTTACATAGAATTTACATTGTGTTAGATCTCATAAGTATTGCAGAAAGGATTTATAGTATAGAGGAGTATGCAAATTCTTAACCATTTTTTATCAGGGACTGCATTTTATTTCCAAGAGGGATCCTGGATCCAATTCCCCACAGATACTGAGGGGCAACTAAATGTGTTAGCATTTACTAGTAATATCAAGAAAAGTGTTTTAAATTTTAATTTTTTTCTTTTATCAGGAATTAAAGATATCCTGTTGTTGTGTGGCCGGATTTTCTTACTGCTTGCTCTTCTTACTTTAATTATTTCTGTGACTACCTCATGGCTTAACTCATTTAAATCTCCCCAAGTTTATCTAAAAGGTAAGTTTATTTGTGCTACACTTTTGTAGTCTTCTACTCAAAAGTCTTTATCTAGAACTTCGCACAATAAGAATCATTTTGCCATTAATTTGAGATGTATAATTTCAGGGGGAGCAATTATTACAATTTTAGTCATGATTGTTTTGAGTCAGCTATAACATTTTTATTAGAAATTATACATTTTTCTTAAATTTATTTTTGGAAATCATCATTTCTAATTTGTTACATTGTAAATTACCTAATTTTAAATTGTTTTTGTGTCACTTAACTGCTGTTTGACTCCTACCATTAATTTCTAAAGGCTTTTCATCCTCATTTTTCATTTTATTGTAGCCGTGTTTACTTAGGCACTGATGTCTTGTGTATGGTTAAGTGCTTTTAATTTTAAAAAATTATGCTTGTTCTTATCTTGGCTGCTTCTTTTTTTTCCTAAGTCAGAGTCTCACTCTGTTGCCCAGGCTGGAATGCAGTGGCACGCTGCTCACGGCCACCGCAGCTTCTACCTGCTGGACTGAGGCAGTTCTTCCACCTCAGCCTTCTAAGTAGTTGGAACGACAGGTGTGCACCAGCATACCCAGCTAATTTTTTGATTGATTGTCGAGATGAGGTCTTGCCAAGCTGCCCAGGCTGATCTCGAACCCATGGTCTCAGGCAATCCTCTCACTCGGCCTCCCAAAGTGCTGAGATTATAGGCATGAACCACCATCCTTTTGTGAGGTATAGAAGCCTTTTAAGACAATATTGTACTTAGTTTCAGAACAGATGAGTCTTAAAACTAAAAGCCAAATCTTTTATATGCTATGAGGAAGAAGCTTACCTTTAATGAATTTGGCACATTGTATTTTGTTTTACTGTTTATTTAAATGTAAAAAAATAAAAGAAAAATTAGAAGTGTTTAATTTATAGCCCTTTCAAATTAACTATGACTAAAATCATAATCCTAAAAAGTTATATTATTCAACCCAAATATAAATGACAATGTGAATGTTTTAGGGTCTCTTAATCATAAATTTTGCATTTTTTTCTTTTGATACATTATTTTGGCTCATATACTTCAAATGACTCAGTTGGAAAATTAAACAAGAACATTGTAATTTCTCTTAGGAACTTTGTGTTAAATACATTGTGCTATCAGGAGATTATTTGCCTGACACATTAAATTAACAGGTTTGTTTTATAAATAAGGGAAATGTGCCTTTGACACAGTTTCTGTACTTTAAGTTGTACCTTTGTGTTGTTAGTGTGCAAGTCATTTGGTATTATGGGTTGACAATTTCGGGACATAATCATCACTGAAGGCCAATGCTATCTAATATGTAATATCATTAAGACTGTATATAGTGCCTAATTATTGTGTTGCCTTTTTTTTTTTTTTTTTTTTTGAGTCAGGGTCTCATTCTGTTCCTCAAGCTAGAGTGCAGTGACACAATTGTGGCTCACTGTAACCTCGATCACCTGGGCTCAGGTGATCTTTCTGTCTCAGTTTCTGTAGTAGCTGAAACTAGGCATGACACAATACCTGGCTAATTTTTAGGTGTTTTTTTTTTGTTTTGTTTTGTTTTTTGTGGAGATGAGGTCTTGCTGTATTGCCCAGCCTGTTCTCAAATCCTGAACTCAGGCAGTTCTCCTGCCTGGCCCTTCCAGAGTGCTGGAATTACAGGCGTGAGACACCATGTCCAGCCCAAATTTTCTTTAAATAAGTAAAAATTCAACTTGCTCACACTTTTGTGTGTGTGTGTGTTGGAGTCTCACTCTGTCACCCAGTCTGGAGTGCAGTGTCACGCTCACAGCCACTGCAGCCTAGACCTGCTGGGCTCCTGCAATCCTTCTGCCTCAGCCTTCTAAGTAGCTGGAACCACAGGTGTGCACACCCACGCTCAGCTAATATTTTGATTTATTGTAGAGATGAGGTCTCGCCAAGTTGCCCAGTCTGGTCTCGAACTTGTGGTTCAGGCAATCCTCTCACCTCGGCCTCCCAAAGTGCTGGGATTACAGGCGTGAGTCATTGCACCTGGCCAGCTTGTTTATTATTAATGTTTGTGAGCCTTTTAAAGTATTTTTGCTCCATTAGAATATTATTATTTTGTTTTTGTTTTTGTTTTTTTGAGTCAGAGTCTCAGTCTGTCGCCCAGGCCGGAGTACAGTGGCATGCTCACAGCCACTGCATCCTCCACCAGCTGATCTCAGGGGATTCTTCTGCCTCAGCCTCCCAGATAACTGGAACTACAGGTGTGTGCCTTGACACCTGGCTAATATTTTGATTTATTGTAGAGATGAGGTCTTGCCATGTTGCCTAGGCTGGTCTCACACCCCCTGTGCTCAGGCAATCCTCTCACCTCCACCTCCCAAAGTGCTGGGATTACAGGTGTGAGCCACTATGCCTGGCCAGAATATTATTATTTAAGTGTTATTTGAAGAATCAAGGCACATACTTAAATGAAATTTATTATACCAGAATAAAAAACATTCCACAAGCAGCAGAAATCCTTTGTTTTGATGTTCAATGAGTAATAACCTAATATTGGTTCAGTCATTACAGGGGCTGCCAAGCATACCCCACCTTTGGGGACTAGTAGCATAGTTTACTGTCATGTCCAAGTGCAGTGGAATGGCACTGTGCAGGCCTGCAGGGCTGCATACTTCCTATGTAGTAACGGGCTTCCATGCCATTCTTTGGAGACCTGTTAGGGTTCCACAGAAGAAAATCTACAAGAACATTCTGGAAGCCTCCTTAGCAAAACTATGACAGTTGTCCCTTAGAATCTACAGGGAATTGGTTCCAGGACTCTCTGAAGATACCAGATTTCACAAGTGCTTAAGTATCTTAAAGTGATATAACATTTGCATATAGCCTACTTTAAATCATCTCTAGATTATTTATAATACCTAATATAATGTAAATGTTATATAAATGGTTGTTAAATAGTATTGTTTAAATTATGACAAGCAAAAAGTTTGTACATGTTTAGTACAGACTCAACCATTGTAGGCCTAACTACATTTTCTTTCTTTTCTTTCTTTCTTTTTTTTTGATTTGGAATCTCACTCTGCCACCCAGGCTGGAGTGCAGTGGCATGCTCACAGCCACCACAGCCTTGACCTGCTGGGCTCCAGTGAGCCTTCCACCTCAGCCTTCCGAGTAGAAACTACAGGCACGCGCCACCACACCTGGATTTTTTTTTTTTTTTTTTTTTTTTTTTTTTTGTTATTGTAGAGATGAGGTCTTGCCAAGTTGCCCAGGCTGTCTCCAACCCGTGGGCTCAGGCAGTCCTCTCACCTTGGCCTCCCAAAGTGCTGGGATTATAGGCATGAGCCACTGTGCCCAGCCTACATGTTCAATTCAGTTAGTTGATTCCTTGGATGCAGAACCCTTGGATCCAGAGGGCCAACTGTATATACAACATTAATACATGTTCAAGAATTTTTGTTTCAGAGCAGAGCTTTTAGCATAGATTTTACTTGCAGATTTCTTTGTTTCAACTATCTGCATGTATCTCATTTTCATTACTTGAAAAACTGTATTTTTTGAAGCTTCTTATCTCTCCCAAAATGTTAAAATCTACAAACAATTTTCAGAGAAAATACTATCCAACCTATTGATACTTGGGAATTAAAAGCACTTTTGTTTTGATGTCTTAGAAGAAGAAGAGCAGAATGAGAAAAAGCAAAAACTGGTGAGAGAAAAACAACAAGAGGCCCAGGGTGAAAAGGTAAAGCATGATTTTTAGAGAGTATATAGAAGGAGAATACAAAAATATCTGGAGCATTTAAAATTAAGGTCTGTTACTTTCTATGTTTGTGCTAAGATTTCAAAAAATTATTATTGAGGTCAAATTTTTATGACATAAAATTGATCATTTTAAAGTGCACAATTCAGTGGCTTTTAGTGCATTCACAGTGTGCAACTACCACCTCTATCTAGTTCCAAAACATTTCTGTCATCCCAAAAGAAAACTCAATACCCATAAACAGCCACATCTCCTAACCCTGTTCCCACTCTCTGGCAAACACCGATGTTCTTTCTGTATGTATGGATTTACTTATTCTGGATATTTCCTATGAATGGACTAGTACAACATGTGGTCTTTTGTGTCGGACTTCTTTGATTTAGCATAATATTTTCCAGGTTCCTTCGTGTTGTAGCATGTGTCAGTACTTCATTCCTTTCTGTGGGTGAATGTCCCTATATTCCTTTGTATGGATAAGCCAAAATTTGCTTATTCATTTATTCATTGATGAACATTTGAATTATTTCCACCTTTTGGCTTTTGTGAATAGTGCTGCTATAGATGTTTGTGCACAAGTATTTATTTACATATCTATTTTCAATTTGGGGTATATAAATAGGAATGGAATTTTTATGTCATATGGTAATTCTTTTTTTTTTTTTTTTTTGAGTGGGATGCTCACAGCCACCGCAGCCTTGACCTGCTGGGCTCAGGTGATCCTTCTGCCTCAGTCTTCCAAGTAGTTGGAACTACAGGCACATGCCACCACACCAAACTAATTTTTTGATCTATTGTAGAGATGAGGTCTTGCCAAGTTGCGCAGGCTAGTCTCTAACCCATGGGCTCAGGCAGTCCTCTCACCTTGGTCTCCTAAAGTGCTGGGATTATAGGCATGAGCCATCGCATCCAGCCATCATATGGTAATGCTGTATTTAACTTTTTTTTTTTGAGTTGGAGTCTGACTCTGTCATCCAGACTGGACTGCAGTAGCATGCTTCCAGCCACCGCATCCTCGACCTGCTGGGCTCCGGTGATCCTTCTGCCTCAGCCTTCCAAGTAGCTGGAACTATAGGCGCACGCTACCACTCCTGGCTAATTTTTTTGATTTATTGTATAGGTGAGGTCTCACCAAGTTGCCCAGGCAGGTTTCGAACCCGCGGGCTCAGGCAGTCTACTCACCTTGGCCTCCCAAAGCACAGGATTACAGGCTGAGCCACCGAGCCCGTCTATATTTAACTTTTTGAAGAACCACCAGGCTGATTTCCACACTAGCCACCCCATTTTACTTTCCTACAAGCAATTTCTGAGAGTGCCAATTTTTTCTCATTATTCATTATCCTTGCTCCATGCTACAAAATGCTCCTTGTTTTCTCTTCCCTTCTCCTTTCCCTGGGAAAAATAAATAAAAATTTATTGGTACTAAAAAAAAAATACTCCTTGTAATGTATGAAGTGGTATCTCATTTAATTTGCATTTCTTTAGTGACTAGTCATGTTTAACATCTTTTCATTTACTTTTTGGTCGGTTGTATATGTTCCTTGGGGAAATGTCTATTCAATTCCTTTGCCCATTTTTTAACTATGTTTGTCTTCTTAGTTGTTGTTGAATTATAAGAATTCTTTGTATGTTCTGGACCCTTAATCAGATGTATGATTTGCATATATTTTCTCCCATTTTGTGGGCCATCTTTTTAATTCTTGATAGTTTCCTTTGATGCAAAAAAAGTTTTTAATTTTGAAGAAATGCAGTTTATCTGTTTTTTTTCTCCTGTTGCTCATGCTTTTGGTGTCACATCTCAGAATCCATTGCCAAATCTGAAGTTATGAAGATTTAGTTCTGTGTTTTCTTCTTTTTTTTAATAGAGATGAGGTTACTGTGTTTCTCAGTGACCTCATCTCTAGTCTCAAGTGATCTTGCCTTGGCCTCCCAAAGTACTGGGATTACAGGAGTGGGTACTATGCCCAGCCTGTGTGTTTTCTTAGCGTTGTGTGGTTTTAGTTCTTATATTTAGGTTATTAGTCCATTTTGAGTTAATTTTATATATGATGTGAGGTGGGATTCAACTTCATTGTTTTGCATGTGGCTATTCAGTTGTCCCTGTCTCTGTTTTGTTGTTGTTGTTTTTTTTTGAGTTGGAGTCTTACGCTGTTTCCCAGGCTGAAGTGCAGTGGCACTCTCGTGACCATCTCAGCCTCAACTTGCTGGGCTCAGGTGATCCTTACGCCTCAGCCTTCCAAGTAGTTGGAACAGGTGCATGCCACCATACCCAGTTACATTTTTTTTTTTTTGAGTTGGAGTCTCACTCTGTCACCCACACTAGAGTGCAGTGGCCGCTCCCAGCCACTGCAGCCTCGCCCTGCTGGGCTCCGGCGATCCTTCCGCCTCAGCCTTCCAAGTAGCTGGAACGACAGGCGTGCACTACCATACCCGGCTAATTTTTTTGATTTATTGTAGAGATGAGGTCTCGCCAAGTTGCCCAGGCGGGTCTCGAACCCATGGGCTCAGGCAGTTCACTCGCCTCGGCCTCCCAAAGCGCGGAGTACAGGCTGAGCTACCGAGCCCGGCCTAAATTTTTTTTATTTATTGTAGAGACGAGGTCTCTTCACGTTGCCCAGGCTGGTCTTGAATCCCTGGACTCAGGCAATCTTCCCATCTCTGCTCCTCGAAGTGCTGGAATTACAGGTGTGAGCCACCATGCTCGGCCTCTGTTTTTTATGTTGGTGACTTTCCTTAATCACCTGATAATCCTTGGCTCAGCCCTTTCGTATTTAAGATTGATGCACTAAAAAACTAGTTTATGATTACTGGATATGTACATTATAAAATTGTATCAGGCTTTATCCATAAGATTTGGTGTTTTTTTACTGTTCATAAAAAAGAAAATAAAGCGAATTGGAATTTCTGTGTATGTGGGTCGAACTTGACAGGTTGTCTGCTGGTAGACTTCACTGTAGAATGACTGAGCAGTAATGTGGCTTCCTCGCTGTCTGTTGGCTCCTTTTTTGCAGTTCACCTTCTCTAGAGAAGGCACCTCCACTCTCCTGCCTTGTGGGTTACAGCCTGACTGTCACCTATCTTAACCTAGAGGGGAGGAGGCCGGGACTCTCACCTTTCAGCATGTGCATTTTCACATACTCTTTTTTAGTTTTCCTGCCTGCTTTCTGCTAGACCTGGGATCTTTCACTCTGCAGCCTCTCTGGTTCTTTTTTTTTTTTTGAGTTGGCGTCTCACTCTGTTGCCCAGACTGGAGTGCAGTGGCACGCTCCCGGCCACCGCAGCCTCAACCTGCTGGGCTCCAGCGATCCTTCCGCCTCAGCCTTCCAAGTAGCTGGAACTACAGGCACGCCTGGCTAGTTTTTGATTTATTGTAGAGACGAGGTCTCGAACCCGCGGGCTCAGGCAATCCTCTCGCCTCGGCCTCCCAAAGTGCTAGATTACAGGCTGAGTCACCGAGCCCGGCCGCCTCTCTGGTTCTTTTTCCCAGAGAATAAATCCTGGAGAATAAACTCTCCATGCTACACTGTGTGTGGTAGGATGGTGGGGGAATCTAATTGTACTTTTATTCCACTCGTCCTGCCCACCTTCCTTTTTTCATATGAACCTCAGGTGCAGAGAATGGGAATGATCATAATTCTTGGTTCACTCTAAACTCATCATTGGTTCATGCATAGCTTCCTCTGCCTTTCCCCGTTTTTAGCTCTGTACCTCACCCCATGACCCTGCCCTGATGTCTGGCATCTCTTCTTGAGCTGTTCCAGGGCCTGGGGAGGGCATTGGCTTTCTTCTTGCTGATGTCTTCCTTGCAGGTACTTAGTTTTCCGAGTCTGTTGTATCGTTGTTTCTTCTCAACCTTTCTTCACAGAGTAGTTTGGGGTTATAGTATTTCTTTGTTTCATCAGTGATGGAATTTGGGTTTCTATTTCTTGTTCCCTTAGTAGTTTGGGGGTGATTTTCAAGAGGAGAAAAGAGGCAGAAATAGTTTCATTTTGTCATCTTAAAATAAGAAGTCTCCAGGCATTTGCTTTTGTTTATTTATTTATTTATTTTGAGTTGGAGTCTCACTCTGTTGCCCAGGCTGGAGTGCAATGGAGTGCTCACAGCCACCACAGCCTCTGCCTGCTGGGCTCAGGTGATCCTTCCACTTCAGCTTCCTGAGTAACTGGGACTACAGGCATGCACCACTACACCTGGCTAATTTTTTGATTTATTGTAGTGATGAGGTCTCACCAAGTTGCCCAGACTGGTCTCAAACTTATAGGCTCAGGCAGTCCTCTTGCCTCCGCCTCCCAAAATGCTGGGATTTCAGGTGTGAGTCACTGTGCCTGGCTTCAGTTCTTTTGATTCCAAAAATATTTTCTACTTTACCATGATAGGCCTATATAGTCAACACCCTCCCAAACACATCCATGCCTTCTAGGCCCAACAGCACAACAAGGCATCATGTCTTGAACAAACTGCTTAGACTTTAAACCCCTGGAAGTCAAGGAACAGGTCCTGTGCTCCTAGTAAATTTCTGTTGCACAGAAAACAAGATTAAAGAATGTATAGGCACACTGCTGTACAAGCACAGGTCTGGAATGCTTGTTTTTATTTGCATTCCATACAAATGTGAATTTTTTTTTTTGAGTTGGAGTCTCACTTTGTCCCCCAGGCTGGCGTGCAGTGGCACACCTTCGGCCACCACAGCCTCGACCTGCTGGGCTCAGGCGATCCTTTAGCCTCAGCCTTCTAAGTAGCCGGAACTACAGGCGTATGCTAATAACCATGCCCAGCTAATTTTTTGATTTATTGTAGAGACGCGGTCTCACCATGTTGCCCAGGCTGGTCTCAAACCCGCAGGCTCAGGCAATCCTCTTGCCTCGGCCTCCCAAAGTGCTGGGATTATAGCCCACCACGCCCCACCCACATGTGAATTTTTTTTTTTTTTTTTTTTGAGTTGGAGTCTCCCTGTCACCCAGACTGGAGTGCAGTGGCCGCTCCTGGTCACCGCAGCCTCGACCTGCTGGGCTCCGGCAATCCTTACACCTCAGCCTTCTGAGTAGCTGGAACTACAGGTGCGTGCTACCACGCTTGGCTAATTTTTGATTTATTGTAGAGATGAGGTCTCGCCAAGTTGCCCAGGCAGGTCTCGAACCCGCGGGCTCAGGCAATCCACTCACCTCACCCTCCCAAAGGCGCGGGATTACAGGCTAAGCCACCGAGCCCGGCTCCAAATGTGAATTTTTAAAGAGTGAGGCAAAGGTAGAGGGCACTGCTTTTTTTGGCAAAATTGAATGAGCATGAAACAATTTCTTACCTGGTTCTTATTTACAACTTTATAAACAATGTAAATTTTTAGGAACATAAATGTATAGTAACAACACCTAATTTGTGTTTTTTGAACAGGCCAGCAGCTACATAGAGAACGTTTTGAAACCTCACCAGGAAATGAAATTGAGAAAACTGGAAGAACGTTTTTATCAAATGACTGGTGAAACCTGGAAGTTAAGCAGTGGTCACAAACTCGGGGTTAGAAAATATTCTCATTTTACATTTTGAATCATGTTATTACTTATGTTTCCTTTTATGAACATTACATTTTTAATTTGAAAATACTATGAAGTCTGTTTTTTTAAGGAGTCTCTCTTGATGATGATTCTGTCAGTTTCTAGTCAGCATATTTGTATGTCAAATGATTAAGTGTTTTTTAGTGCCTAAAGTACATCTAACTTAGATCCTTAGAAAGCTGTAGCGTAAAGTAGTCTTGAGAAAACTGTTGAATAAATCAGTTTTCTCATATGAGGAAATTCTGACCATTCCTCGATTAAGATCTCCAAGGTAGCTGGGCTCAGTGG